>JNEU01000871.1:0-177008 GCA_000697475.1 Lichtheimia corymbifera B2541
AAAAAGGGGGCGCCCGACGATGAATGGACGTGAATATAATATAGGATGGACGGCCCATAACCTTGAGATTGACTTTCTCAAAGACGAAACTTTCACACAAGATGCTTTAGGGTACGATGATCAACTTTGTATTAATAAAGAACCCACACTTCAATCAAAGATTTTGAATGGGAGGGTGTAATGTTGGGTTTACTATGATCGACGGAAATCCCGCGCCCGTCCAAATTCATGAAATGTCGATTAGTATGCATTACCTTGGGATTCCCCATTTTGAACATGAAACTTGGTAACAAGGTCCTCTGGGACTTGCTGATCAATTCCATTCATTTAAAAACTGTATGTCTTATTATGATGATTTTTGAATTCGAGGGTCCAAGTGTAAGAGAGATGATGAATGGAAGGGATAGACTGTCCATGACCCCCGAGATTGCATACTTTGATCGTGAAAGTTGCACACAAGATGCTGTCGACCACGACGAGGAACTTTGTTCTCATAAAGACATCATGCTTCACTATGAAACTGTTGAGAAACAGGTACCTTTATGTTCTACCTATGCTGTAAGCGTGATGGAGTTGCGTTCTCCTAATGGATGGTGTCGACTGCATTAACGAAAAGATGAAGAGCTGAGTGAAATGGCGCATGATGGTTACACACACATGTCCTTGGCAGGCTGCTGCACAAATAGATGGTGTTGATGATTGCCTTTTGCGAAGGTACGCAAGTAAACAACATCCAATAATGATGGCCTGTCAAGGTATGTGTATGACAATAATGGTTCCATATCACATTTGGAGGTAGGAGAGGGTCGGGATACATAAACCAATTTGTATATGTAAACGCGCCCAGCCAGTAATCAAGTCAATGGCTCAAAGCCATTCCACTCCTCCTTATATTGTATCACAAAGGCATATACTTCTTGCATTACCGATAGCCGAAACGCCTTTATTATTTCGTCTTCGAAACAACAGCATTCCACAAGCTAGCAAAGTCCAGGTGTGTAATAACTAAACAATGCTTTATTTCATCTAGCTATTTTGCTACATCACCACCACCATGGTCGTCTTCGTCGTCCGTCATTATTCGTACTCTTACTCATCAGCAGTCGCCCAATCTCCTCGTCACAATATCCAAAAATCGCCATCACAAATATCAAAAGGGACACAAGTGGAGAAAGACTGGGATCATGCAGGCTTCCTTTCAGGCGTCGTTATCATCGCAATCATTGTTGTAGTCATAGCCATGATCATCATCATCAGACTCGTAACCATCTAATCGTCGTCCCTATAAATAAGAAAGCAGGCAACTTAGACCATCTGATACCGGAATGATGACGATTTATATACCGTTAGACGATCCTCTCCAGAGAAGAAAGCGGTCTTGACTAATTAATCCTATCAATGCATCTCGGAATAAAAAATCTTGTGGCAACCGCTGGCTGGGTTGGGTTGGCTCCTCTTCCTTTGCATATGAAGCACCCACGATCCGACGATCCTGACGACGAGGAACGTTATAACCGTTCGTGCAAATTGCGAAAGCAACTAGGTCCAGAATACCTTTCTACACGTCCAGGTCCAGGTAGGAAAGAAAAGAACGAGATTGACAACAGCTCTACGACTGCGGATGGCTAATACAAACGATTGAAAAAACAACCAGGTGGGGCCAAGTTGACCTACATTGAAGGAAGAAATGCCATTGAACTTGCGAATGAGGTGTTCGGCTATGATGGATGGTCGTCAGAAGTGCGCAACCAACATGTGGACTATGTAAGTGTTATTTTATGCGATAGGATCATATCAGTTTCACTTATCAGGTATTTATTTCCAGTGTGAAGTGGATGAGCATGGTCGATACCAAATAGGCGTATCAGCAATTGTGCGTGTTACTCTGAAGGAGGGCAATTATCATGAGGTATGCTATAGCCATCAATGAACGCATGCGTGGATGTTAATGGATGATCATGGCAGGATTGTGGATATGGTTTCTCAGAAGGGGTGAAACAAAAAGGTGCATCACTTGAAAAGGCAAGTACTATTGCACACAATATCTGCACGACCATGCTCATTATATGATATACAAAATAGGCACGGAAAGAAGCTTGTACCGATGCGCTTAAGCGAGCCTTGCGAATGTTTGGAAATGCGATGGGCAACTGCATTTACGACAAGACGTACTTATCAAATATCGGACGCATGAGAGCTGCAGCAGTAAGTCACCACATCAAGTGCTAAAGAGGACGACATGATCATTAAATACAACCAATGTAGCCACCCTTCAAACCATCCGAGCTATACCGTGATCAGCGATGTATTCAGGCACCACCTTCTGCATCTATCACCACCGAGATGCCTGCTCACCAAACGACACATCAACCTCCAAAACCTGAATCAAAGCCTTCGTATAAACCACCCACTACAGCACAGCAATCGAAGCCGACAGCACGTCCTCCAACTTCGACTCCAGTTCCAAGTCCAAACAAGACAACACCTCCTCCAACTTCAACTTCAACTCCAAAGTTACCATTGACGACACAACAAACAACATCTACCCCAACAACAAAAAAGCAGCCGTTCTTTTCACGCCCTATTACAGCTCCACAACCCCAACCATCATCTACAAGACGTGAGAGAACTCCTTCCCCAATCATTTCGAATGACGACGACGACGACGAGCCTCCCATTGTCAGTCCCGTGCCTCCAAATCAACAACTGTTTATGCGAGATGAGAGCTTCGCCAGTGGTAAGTCTCTTGGTTATTAAGCATGTTGGAGGTTACTAATAGCAATTTGAAGCGGACGACTCTTTCTTTGCTGAGTTCATGGATCAAAACGAAAACCGCATCATTGAGGAGCATATCATCAAAAAGTAAGCGTGAAATGGGTCATCTAAAAGAGGATCATCCACTGATTATTCCTTGCTTCGTGCTATCAGCTCTCCTGTCAATCGCAGACCCAGAATGTAAGTAAAAATGACATTATCTGTATTTGATCTTACAACTCATGTGCTGTAATGTAGGCCTGATGGCTCCGAATTCAGCCCACTCAACAGAAAGTAGCCGTCCCCAATCCATTCATTAGCGCATCACATATATACATATACCATTATATCATGAATGAATAGCATAAAACATTGCATGTGAAATACGGTTTGCATTTTCTGGAAGGAGCTGATGCGGGATAAGTCTGATGACAGCGAGTGGATAGATTTTTATGTAGCAACCTTCTCGTGCCTTTAACCGCCCATGTTGGTACATAGATCACACTCAATACCCTTTATACTTGTTGCCTCGCCTTTCCTATACACATTCTAGAGGCGTTCTCGTGCTTTAATTACTCGTGTGATATGTCATTGATAGACAAGATCTGTTATTGCTCTGATTGTCGTTGACACCAATAGAATAGTTTTAAAACTACATGTACTAACGGTGGAATAGGCACCTTGGAGCGATTTCGTTTTTCTAGTCAAATGCATAATGATAGAAATTAGGATCTGGCCGAAGTTTAGGAAGGAGTTGGAAGTTAACTATACCATAGCTTGGGGATCTTTGTGCTGGGAATGATAACGTCGGCAACCTTGTGGGTCCGCAGTAGAGTTTTTGCCATGGTAATCATGGTGAGGAATGGCCATAGACATGGCGACGAAAAGAGAGAGTAGTACCGTAATAGATTTCATTTTTCTCTTATTGCTTGGTATATGACCAAGGTGTTTTGATCATATACTAACAACCAATCTCAAGTGCTTTATATACCTAAGAATATCTCCAGAATGACAACATTTTACACAATGAAATCATGCACCATTGTTTACACCCAGGGGTATGCATACTGCTAAAATCATGGAATTTCTTTATTCGTAAAGCCTTATGACTGAGCGGTTGATGTTGTCAACAACACGTTGGGTAAAGTCAATTCGATTCAAATGCATTTATAACTTGACCTACTACTATGTCAATCATAAGGAACATATGAACAATATTATTTATTGGCCATGTGTGTGGGTTGTCTAACATGGTATCATTGTATCAAAGGAGGTAGTTGTACGATGCTTATTTGGTGGGTTCCAATAATACTTGTCTAAATTGGTCAATTGGCTTGCTCAAGGTCCCAAATCGTCCACATGCTCTATTCAGGCTCAGATGCTGCGCTCATGCACTTCATTGTGGATACCCTTGGTCGCTTTTTACTTGATCTTTTCACTTGTTGTTGACAACGTCGCAGCAAGAAAGCAACCTGGCGTACAGTTTCATTCTTCAACAGAGTGTTGCCGGTACGAAAGGTAGACTTCAGCTAGCTCTGGGTACAGGCCTTCGTGCTCCCCCGGATTGATGGTCATGCCGTTTCGATTCAACTTGTGTGGCTCCCGCGAAGCTCTACCAGCGATAGTGATCAACAAGTGTATCGGTATACCTGGATCTGCAAACAAAAGGTCAGTAGTTGCTATGTTGTTTCCCATTGTTCTATTGTAGTCGTCTCTTTTTCCTCTTTCTTTTTTCTGTTTCCTGGGTTACTTACCATGCTCAAACACTTTACAGCAACAAGCATTGCTCGCCTTTTCTTTGCAAGGTGTTCTTGGCGCGTCAAATCCCTGCACCTGATAGGAGATTTAGTTGGCTACTTCTTCTTATCTTCAAAAAAAGGTTTTTCAAGTGCCTCGTCGACCTGGAGTTGGTGCCTTCAGGTAGAGGCGGGGATGTTTGGTAGAGACCTTCTCGTGGTCATCCCTGTGAGTACGTGAACCTTGCTTCAAAGAAACCAACAGCTACTTCTCTAGGCTAGTGTCATAATCAATAAACTGTGATTTTTTTTAAACATAATACTCTTGTATTCTCACCTGTATCGTAGAAAATGATAGACTTGTCCCTCCTTTGCATGTTTGATAACGCATTACAGACCACTTGATTGGTTTCTGTGATCTAGTATTTATTGATAAAGATGTCTCTAACAGCAGATATGCGATTTGTTTTGCTCCACACTTGTCCCAAATTGGTCAATTGCTTGCTCCATGATAATATGCAAACTATAGCATTGCAGGTCCCATAATCAATCGTTGATATATAAGGAAAGCAGGCTACTAAATGGGATGCATGAAGATCGCCTTACTTACAGTCAAGAGATATTCATGTGATAAAAGACTATGTAAGGATGTCGATCGTCGACATTGCCTGTATTTATATACATACATCTAAACTACGCTAAAGCTATATCGTATCTAGGACATCGTCGTCTATAATCTCAGTGAAACTAGTGTATCTTGTAGCTGTGAATGCTACACAAACAGCCATCCAAGAAGTTGTGCCTTCTCAATAAAGTTGCCATACATGAAATTCACAAATGTATTATGATACGCTTGAAGAAAGAGTGTTGTGTATATATCCAAAACTACTTCATTGACTCTTGGTGGTGGTATAGTTTCAAAGTAAATCTCGTCTGGTAAAATGCTTGCTCCCAACGGTCAAGCAGCTTCAAGGTTCCTTGCAAGTTCGACCACGCCATCGCGCCTACCAAAAACAAGGTGTATGCTCTTCAACAAGTGCTGCAATTCATGTCCGTGCTCGGGTATCTTAATTGCGGCCTGTCGATGTCTCACGTATCGCTTGTTGTCAACGGTTAATACCACAACAAAGTATAGCGCCTTGTTGTGGTATTGACAGCAGAATGTCCTGATTGGGTATTCGCGTGTGAGATAGTTGGCAACAATGTTCAATGATCGCTGTGCATTTGTGTACAGCGTGACTACATAGATCTGATTGCACCTTCTCATCACTTGCCATGTCACCGCCTGATAATAACACAACACTTGGCGTGTTGGCACTGGAGACGAGTAATTTTGGCGCTAAAGATGGCACATATTGGTGGCAGATATGCATGAACTTTTTTCACCTACAAAGGAGTCTAATTTTCCCATCAGTTTAGATATCCTTCTAATAATATGTAAATGATAGTTATACCTACCCCAAAGGGTTCATCAAGGAACACAACCAAATGTCTTTAGGCACCAATGAGCACTTCAAGTGGTAAAGAAATGACAAGAGCTACATAATAGATGAATGCATCATCAGTACCCTCATTTTGATGATCACATAATAAAGACTAACTTGAGACTTACCAAAGGCCAATTGATGATATGCATACAAGTGAAAGAAAGGCGTATGATAGTGCTGGTAACCACAGCCTTGTTTATATGTGAATGGGCGTGGGTATTGTTGTCGTGATGGATTGAACTGATAAAGTGGTCAAGCGTCTTGGAGTACCGAGTCGAAGTGATGGAAATCAACAGCTGATAAATCCACTTGCCACTTAGAAAGGTGATTTTATGTAGGTGACATAAGTATGTCCATTATCCGCACTCTGGTTCATCAGATCCAAGTCTTCAATCTGCTTGCTTTTTTCATTAAACTCTCACGTAACATGACCTCGAAGCTATTTGCAATTACATACACTATTTATTGATAAAGATGTGGCTCTAACATGGTATCATCATTGTATTAAGAAGTATGTGATGCTCATTTGTTTTGCTCCAAGACTTGTCCAAATTGGTCAATTGCTTGCTCCAGGTCCCAGATCGTCCAGCGATCATGATCCTTGACTGTTTCTATCCCTTGATTCACTGAATCAGCATATGGCTTGTATTTTTTATCCTTTTTCATCTTTTCCAGTGGGGTGATCCAACCGTCAGCTGATGATGATGATGGTGATGGTATTGGACTGAGCACGCCTCGAGCTTGCAATCGTGATCCAATAAAGCTATCCAACAACACTGCAAAAACATGCCAGTCTTCTCCCATTGTTTGTGCCTTCCATCTTGATGCTGTCCGTGATAATGACACAATACTAGCCAGCAATCTTTGCTCCTGATCACGTGCTTGTTGAAACAAAGTCGCAAACATGCGTACAAGGTGCACCGTCTTTCGGTCGGGTTTGGCAATAGAAATGATGGCAGCAGCTTCTTCGGCAAGACTTGCAAGTGGATCAGTTCTTTCCTTGGCTTGAATGTATACACACACCATCAACATACACCCGTTGTCTAGACTGTGCTGTAACAGTAGGCTGTAATCTGCATTGGCTGAAGCGAGTAGCTCACCAAGTCGTTGCCATGATGGAGATGTTGAAAATACGTGTAAATGTTGCTCGATACATTGTTCCATAGCTTGTGTGCTTTCCTTGGTGATGATGCCAGAACGAGCAAATGCAGCAAAAAGGGCGACAAGTGTACAAGGGCGGTTTGTCTTGGACGTGATCGAACCATCAAGGTCATGAGCCAGGTTACTGAGAACAAGGACCATCTCATCGAATTCCATACCACGGGAATCCTCAGGTGCATGAGCATCAATGACTTCATACAAGTGTTGTACCCATTCATGGCGTATACGTAGACCATCATCGCTATCATTATCATTGGATACTGCCAATAGTGCCATCACAAAGTCAACAAAGATACGACGTTGCCGCATGGGGATATTGGGTTTGCTGAATCGAGTCATATTTCGCACCCATGCAATTGCTAATGCCATCCCAGTAACCTTGTCAGCTTCCAGTGGTTGCATTGTGCCATGCCAGTCGTCCTTGAACTCCGCTGTCAATGTTGCAATCGATTGTGTTGGTAAATCAGGATATCGTGCCCCCAGTGATCGCCATGTGAGATCCAAGCTTTCCAAGCGTTCGCCATCGTCAGACCAGATTGCATCGGCGTCTTTTACAAATATAAAAGCCATCTCGACATGATGTAAACGTTGCTGAGTATCATGTACCACAGGCCTTGAATTGATCCATGGTGAAAGAACGTGCCAAATGAAATGCAGGTACGCGATACGTTTACGCCTATTGTTGCGCACCAATGCCCAAGTTTGCCGTATACGCTGTAATACCTTGGTATTGATATCCATGTGCTTCCAAGCAAGATCGCTAATCGTGTTGCCAAATCGTTCAAGCCATCCACCATCGCCATGTTGCTCACGCAAAAGAAGCTTCTCATGATAATATGCAAATAGCCATCCAAGAAGCTGTGCCTTGTCAATGGAGTTGTCATGCATGAAATTCAAAATAGTATCATGATATGCTCGCAAAAACAGCCCTGTGTGCGTTGTAAATTCGAGGTCGTTGCAATCATTGTAATCTTGTCGCCACCATGGATGAAAGCAGTGGCCCAAGTACCTCCACATAAAAAGCGTCGTATCATCACGTGTCTCTTGTATCAATCGATTGTCGTTTAATAGGCAGACAAGTAGACGACACAAGGCAGGGCTAGCATCACCATAGGTCGAGAACAAATGCTTGGTGCTCATGAAAGATTCAGCCAAAAAATCAAGACAAGAGATCACGCCATCACGGGTCAACTGATGAAGAGCACCATCAAAGGATCCACTTTTGCTATGTAGTATATACATGGCTTCGGATGGGTTGCCACCAAGTTGTGCAGTAAATGTATCCATCAGCATAATACGTGCATCGCAAGCACTATCACGTGAATCGGCCAATAGGTTGAGGATCCCATCCAGCACCTTGATTTGCTCAGGTCGTTTCTGCTTCCGTGTAGCAATATGTTGCATCATCAACGCAAATACCATGTCCGTATACTTTTTGCATAGCTGTTCATCACCTTGAGTCACCGCTTGTTGCAAGCTGTTGAATGCTTTGGTGTAAAATTGCTGACGCATTGACTCGGTTGCATAAGATGTTGTACTCCACGCCACCATATCGAACAACGGCAAGAGTTTGAGTTGCCCTGGTGAATTCAATGGCCGTACACGATCAAATGTTGCAACAAGACGCTTGTTATCTGCATGAGGTCGGAACGCAGGATAAACCAAAAGCACACGATCCTTATCATTGTCAACGAGTGAGAAAAATCGATCAATGTATTGCGGCTCATCAGCTACTGCTTCTCCAAGCAATTTGCTCATATGATGGACAACGGTTCGAAATGGCGGATAATCACGGGTTTCGTGAGTAAGATGATCAAGAACATAAGCAAGACACGACCAGCCAAGATGAATGAGCGCATTGTTGGGTCGTTTGTTGCTTTTCTGTTTGGCTTGCTCGACAATGGCATCGAATTTGTGGAACGTGATCAACGCCTGAATACACACGGTCGCATCAACAGATCGAAATACAAGCTTATCGGACTCCTGCCTATTCTCCTTCAATGCACGTTCGATCGCCTTATCAGTCTCAACGCGACTTGCATCCACATCCCAAGAGGCCGGTCGTGAACAATTGTCATTATGGTTGCTGTCTGCTCGTGCACATTTGGCTTCCACATGCTCTGTCTGTGTCGTGTTGGTATATAAATTGCTGACCTTATCAATGTAATCCGCATCCAATATACGCTGTCGTTCCAAATGTCCATAAAATTTCTCAGCATGTTGACCCATAGTACGGACGGTGGTACCAATAAGTGATTCAGCTGTTGCAGAGAGTAGCTCAGTGGATGTCAATCGCTGTGCAGGCTTCTTGGGTTGGTATTCAGGAGCAGCCTTGGTAATATTGTCTGCAGTGTGATGTGCCATGCTTTGCTTTCCTCTATGGCTGATGCTGCTGTTGTCGTCACCCATGCCAGGCCGAGGTGGAAAGTCTGGATGCTCAACATAATACTTTTCTGTGCCTGGCCAAGGAAAGTCTTTGAATGCTTTTTCCATGCTATCCACATCCACGAGATCCAACCATAAATTGCTCCACTTGTGCCAAGGTTGCTCAGGCTCCCAATCCTTTTCATCATCCTTCGGGGTTGAGAATTGTCGACATGATGCAAGACGTTCCGGACAATAATGAGCTGGTAATGTCGATATGTCAAATGTAGTTGATAGTATATCAGCATCCCGATCGAGCCATAGCCACATGGCATAATATGTTTGTCGCATTGTCTCATGATGGTCGTTGCTAGGGTCACCAGCGGATGATCTTCGTTGCCCATGGAAAGTCTGCAAAAACGCAATACGATCACGGAGTCTTTCAATCAATTCCTGCTTCCTGGAAAACAACATGGCACCATAAAAGACACGTTTGCCATCCACTTCAATGCTCGCATAGTATATACTGAAGAATGACTGCAGGAAGAGTGGCATCAATGGATGATCAGGTGGACAAATCAACACATGCTGGAGCCATCGATAAGGCGATAAGAATTCCACAGGCTTGGCATCACTGATATCCTTAAACACGGCTGATACATCAATGTCTTCTGATTCTTGTATACAGCATTGTTGTCCAAAAATCCGACGCAATTCTTGATCCTGAACAGTCTCGAGCATCAACACATGAAAAGCGAACCATAGATAGTGTTGTTCCACGCCTGGTGCACGAAATAAATTGCCGGTAGTAATTGATGTGAGGGACCATTCGCCCGCCAATAAGCTCGAGTATGCTATATCTGGAAGAATATTCTTGATCATGCGAAGTGGATTGCGATTCTGCTGCTGTTCTTGCTTTTTTGGTGAACGTGGTGTTGGTGTCGATGTTGATTTACGAGGCTTTTGTCGTTGTGCTGCCAATAATCGTTTGTGTTCCTCGCCTAGCATCATCTCCACCAAATCATGGCGTTGTAAAGAGAAAGCAACCTTGCAAATATAATCCATAATAGCGACATGGTGCTCGTTCCACATCCAATCATGTCTTTGAAAAATAGTCTTGAGCCACGAATGTAGAATTAGGTCACGGTACGAGAATCCACCACCACCATCCTCTGATGCAAACTCACTCATGACAGTCGAATCAATGAAGGTGCCTTGCCAGATATGTGTAGCCACCATCATGCTCACTCCATTCAATCCTTCCAAGAACAACGGGTCATGTGTGGTCTTTTGTATCAATGCACTTGTGTGAGTAGCAAGCATCGGGTCTGATTTGAAGTCGAGCATTTGGCGTGTAAAGTTGTAGAGGTTGCTGTCATTGAACAAATCGTCTCCATGCATGTATACGAAGGCTGGTATGATATCAGATAATGCATACACCACTGATTCAGGCTTTCCACTACGACGTAATACTAAGAGCATCTTGTCCCATCCACTGCCACATTCGAAACGTAAGAAATGTCGACTCGTCGCTGATAACAATAGCGCTACATACACCACTAATGCAGCATGCGATGCCGTGATGTCATTGTTTGTGTGTAGCATCTCTCGCAAGAACACTCCAGTGATGGATGCATCAATATCCGAAGCACGTGATGAGATTGGACAATCATAAAGCTTGAGTTTCATTGTCATCCTCCAGGCCCATTCAATCATGTTGTCATTGTTTGATGGTGATGCTGAAGAAAATGTTGCCCTGGAAGCCATGGATGGTAAATAGGAGGATACTGCAACACCAACAGTCTTGATGAGATGATCGTTTTTGTGGTCAGAGTCGGGTAGTGGATGGAATACCTGGCATGCATCAAGTAGCAGAAATGCCAACTCCTCATGAATCTCGTATGGCTGAAAAGGTATCCGTCGACTGTGCCATGGCTGTGACTTTGATAATGTCTCATCCTCTTCATCTCCATAATCCAGATTGATATGCTCAAACACAAAACGTGCAAACATGGCTTGTGGTGTATGTGTGCTCTTATCCCCATGCTGTACTTTGTTGCCACATAATAACTCATGCAAGCTGACTAGATCCTCTTTGAGTACTTTCCAGTGGTGGATTGGTAATGACCGAAACAGATACATAGCCATGTTGCCCTCCATCTCAGTAAAATGTGCAGTAGTCCATCGCAATAATAAGGATATAGTGAACGGATGATAAGAACAGATGGTGCCAAAGTTGTCTCGAACATCCTTATAATACATGTCGCGTATATTGGTATCGAGAAAAGCCACAGTGAATAAAGCGTGCGCAATGACGGTGATTAGACAAATCGGTAGTGGCGTATCAGTGCTACGCGTAGCATCACGCGGGATGGCAACAACGATGCTGCACAAACAACCCAATAAAAAGATGCCCTGCACGTGATTGTTGGCAAGAAAGCTGAGGAGTTGAGTGATATCAGGTAGGTGATGAAAGATATGCTTGTAATCCCGTGACATGTCGTATTCCCGGATATCCAATACGTGCTTTGCAATCTTGCATAATGTCTCAATCGATACTGCATGAAATGGAAGTGTCGGCAAAAACTGCCATACGCTCGGATCCTGAATGGCGAGGAATCCATCCACCACCTTGACCATAAACTTATCCATGTGCTCTTGACCTTGCAATCGATTAGCCAATTTCTGTGATATCCGACATACGCACTGTGCCAATCTTTTGATGAGGTTGGTATGGTTCTTGTTTGCGAATGCCTGGATCCCGGTATTGAGCACTGCTGTAAGCTCCTCTGAAAACGTAAACAGTCGCTCTAGACCCTTGGAATCAGCGTGTATGGATGGCTTGCGAAAAATGTCTGAAAGAATGGAATCGTATACATGCAAAATGGCGAACTGATCTATGCATGCCAGATAATCATCTTCGATCCAAGGTGGTGGGTCATGGTGCATAGCTGGATCCAATAATAGTCGTAGGGCGCCAATATACTCTTGCATAAACAAGGATCGATCATGGTCATTGCTTGGTTCATATGTGTACTGGACGAGTGGCATGGCCCATTGTATCCCTCCTCTCATGTGCAATAAATGCGCCAACAATACTCCACGGTCTGCAAGTGGTGCTAGATGAAGGTATATGCTCGATACATGAATGATCCACGTGCGTACGTCCTTGACAAATGCAGACACCTCTTGTGACGCAATCTCTTGCTCATCCTCCTCCACTTCCTCTTCATCATGGTGACGGTAGTCAAGTTGCTCAACTGCTGCAAAGAGGGATCCGAGCATTTGTCGCAATGCTGATAAATCTTTTTGAATCGCGCTGCTGTTGGTGGTGGTGGTGGCATTTGATCGATGATGGATAGACCAAAGGGTATCGTCAATCAACGTCTGTGTTGCTACGCGTGTCATCCGTGCTTCAAATAACAATCGATACAAATTGGTGTTGATCTCGCTGCGTAAACATTGCATAACATCGTTGAGCTGGCGACTCTCGGCGGATTGAAAGGTGACATGATGGCCCTCGTGTTCGAACATGACTTCATTTCCATCGCCACACTTTCCCTTTAACGTTGTAATGATTGGCTCCCACTTCCATAGACGACCGACGATCGATTCTTCCTGTCGCCGTACATCATGCATGGTATCCAGGATACTGTGAATACGATCCAACTGCTGCTTATATTTGGCCAATATCGGTGTCAACGCAGTATCCTCTTGTTGCCAGGTACTGTCAGCATAATCCAATGTCGTTGTCGAGTCTCGATCGAGGTTGACTGTGGTACTGCTGTTGTTGCGTGATGACAGAAAACGGACTATAGCTCATCTTAGTAATGCTTGGGGTAGGAACGACAAGGACAAACCACCTACGTTTGGAATTGAAAATGCTGCGTTTACTGCCTGGCACAATTTAGTGAGTCGCTTGTTATGTAATGGAAATAATATAACCACAATCTACCTTGCATTGTCTACTGTGGAATGTAATGTCTTAAGTGGGGGCACTTTTGGAGGAAGAAAGCGGGTCAAGAAAATGGAAGAGACGAGGGCGGGATCATTCGAAGCGTGCATTAATTCCACTAGGCAAACCAGTCCAATGACCTGACGTATCACCTTCGCCTCATGATCGCGTACAGAATAATATTTCCTCAATTGATACGTATGCCTGCATTCACTTGATAGACATTGCATGTGTGTCATCTTGCATCAATATGACACGGGGAGTTTTAGAAGATATGGTCATCTCGTTACTAAGAGGAGGACACATGTGGTTGAACACACCCCCTTCTTTTTACCCAACATCCTCGGCTCATTAACGTTAGAGCTCAGCAGGGGGGACAATACGATGAGCTAATAACTACCCTGCATTTCGAGGATCATGCAAGAGAAATTTGAGAACATGGCCTTACGTACCACTAAATCCCCCTTTGCCTTCTCGAATGATGACATCTGAAAAAAGAATACAAGAAGAAAAAATGTTATATTATATAATTAAGACTTGTTATATGCGTAGCAGTGAACATGGAATGAGTGGATCAATATATATGTTGTATGGGAGATGTGCATATGCGTACGTTTGTAAGTAGTATGTAAAAAGGGGTTCTTAATAAACGAGCTCGTATTTCGAAGAGCCAGTATCATCAGCAGCATGGTTGCGGAACTTTTGACGTTGGAAATCATCAGCTGTCGAGTCGTCAGATGCCCTATCAACAGGCAAGTGATTGCTGACATTGGGGCCAACAGCATGCTTTTGATACAGCTGCTGGTACCTAAGTTGCTGTTGCTTGAGGTCACTCATTTCTTCCTTGTCGTTGAATGACATGGTTACGCCTGGTGCAGTGTAACTGGTACTTTCGCCTGTGGAGGTAGGAAAAGTAGAATCACCACCTGTGCCGCTCGATGAGTTTGCAGCGAGTGCTTGGTTCTTCTCAAACTTGGGACTATAGTTAAAAGATTAGCTTTGTGTTTCCTTGACTCATTCCTATATATACATACTTGATAATGATGGCTGCTTCAACAAACACTGTTGTCATGGGACCAAGGTATGTCCAAATGACAGCTAGAATGACACTGCCGACAGTGGATGTCATGATACGATCACGCAAAATTCCATACAGCAAAAGGAACGAGGCAAATGACATGAGGCACACAATGATGACGCCTACCAACATCTTGATTTTAAAGATGCCTGTTTTGATAGCTTGATACCGAGCACCATCCTTTCCAAATCTAGCCAAATGAGAATTGAGGATTCGAACCAAACGCCATCCTGCAAAAAGCACAGCACCGCTGAGAGAGGCATCGTGAAGGAACCAAAAGCCATATAGGAGTCGAGCAAACACCTCGGACACATACAAGTTGGAGTAAGCAAATGCACCAGATATGATCGAACATACATTGTTGATCACAAAAGGCCATAAAAAGAACCATGAGCCCAATAAATCAACAACTTGTGCGGATGGCAGCCAACCGGTGGATACGGCCTTGTGGCTCTAAACGCAATAACTCTCCATTGTTAGCACCGATGAATGGCTTTATCATAATCACGTGCAAGAATATATACCTCAGCTAATGTTTGAGCAATGCCCACAAGATACAGCGCAAAACTACCATACCCAAATTGCCATGGAATCTCAAACAAGACTATAATATCGGATCAGAAAACGTGTATCGGTATTAGTATATCGGTTTATGTGATGATGGTTCCAACGGTGGTGAAACATCCTCAGGTTTATGGTGGGTGGGAAGGAAAAAAAAAGTGAGGAGTTGGGAGGATCACCAGGTATTAGGAACCAAAGAGGTCTCGACCCCACAAGCACTCTACTACTTACATGAGCGAGCAATCATGTTTGTCGGCGCAACATCGACCACCAAAATTACACTAGAGATCAATCGCACTAATTTCCCAAAAGCTTTAGCGCGCTCTATACTTGTCAAACAACAATAGCATATTCTGGATGACTCACGGATATTGTAAAATGTCAATAGCACCAACATAGAATCCACAGGTTTAGGTCGAAGACATCCACCAGCTCGTCTATAATCCCATAGCTTATGGCCTTTGATAATCAAACGATGGATGATCAAGCCAATACCTATTACACACGCACATGCCAATGAGACAATAAATTAGTTGATATTCCTGTCTCTTTTCCAAACATGGATGTTCCACAGGATAACATCATCATCAAATGAATAATGAAAAAAGAATTATATCCTCCTCCGCATTATAATACCACCAATGATGATGATGCTCCATGGGTATACCAGTTATATGAATGGATGGTATATCGACGTACCGACAGCTACAACAAGACCTGAGAGAGCAATGTTGACAATGTAGATGTAATACATGGCAGTTTCTTCGGTGCAACCATAAATGGAGATTCTCCAGTCGCAATGGCACTCGTCTTCGACACAGTGGTGTGAGAGCGTGCGTGTGGTAAGGTTGTCTACTGTGAGGCCGGACATGCGTTTTTATTGTCGACAAGGAACGTAGAGCCGAGAACAGGTGGGTAAAAAGGAATGCGGATGCGAGGAGTGTAAGGGAGGAAAAAAAGAAGCGTGTGATGTGGAAGGATAGGTGGCAAAAGATCATTTTATATAAGGCGGTGTGTAATGTCATGATGGTGGTGTCTCCCGAGATAACAAACTTTGAGGATGGCACACGACGTTAGTTAAAGTTGAGGTCACCCTTTAGCTCAGGATGCGCTTTACTTGGCATATTCCACGCGTGTATAATACGCGTGCGTGTGTGTGTGGAGATATAATGAAACCTGCCTTTCGAATTCAGATCCTTCGCGGGTTGACCGAGACGACCCTTATGAAATGTTGTATGTACCTAAAAGGGGAGGTTGTGATACACACATCGATCCATCCTTTTTGACTCCGCCCAATTGACATAAATGTCACTCCTTGAACCTTATAGCAGCAGTTGTGCAATGGTCACCGCGGATTGCACAGGGGCTTGCATATAGTTTCACAGGCTCGTTATCAAGACGATAGATGCAGTCAAATGACATAATCTTTGAAAATATATGATTGATCCTTCTTTTGAATGCTAGAAAAACAGTATTGTCAATACACGTGGCACACCGATTGCTGTTACACCATGGTAGGTGTTTTCATAAGATCGCGAGTATTAAGCTGATGTTGCAACTTGTCAGCGGGTGCGGGCGACAAGCGGATATTTTTGGAGAGCTGGTGCAACTTCTTTCGCTGAAAAGACACTTATTTCTTATCAGGGTTATAGCGAGGGAGAGTGAAATTAATCGAAGCAAAGGAAATCCACGTCAACAGCATCACACAAGCATATGCATGTAAACTATGGGAGTGATCGACCATGTTCCCACAAAAAGAAAGTTCCGATGCTGCTGCAACAATGTTGTGCCATTGTTGTGTACGCTTGCATAGGTGCGTAGAGTAACCTTCTTCCGCCCTCTGTCTCAACAATATGCCACCTTATACAACGCAAGCACTTGCACACCGAGACTAGTCTTGCAATTGAAACCGAGCACGTGCACAAGAGAAGGAATTGGTGATCCATGTCGGTTACACGAATCATGGATTTCCGATTGCTGAAATGAAAAAGCACAAGGGTCTATTAAAAGCCTGAATATAGAACACGCGCGGGATGGCAAATGCCGAAAAGACGAGAACAATGTGGCAAAGAATAGGATGTATATATGGCTTTACAATGAGAGAGGGTGTCTTTGTGTTATATGATGCGAAGGGAAAAAGTGAATCTACGGATGCGGGTGGTTGGTGATGTATGATAATACTGGGAAAGTAGTTGTGGATAATGCATTTATATATCTATCGTTCTGCTCGCATCAATTGTACTTGGGATGAAAGATCATCTTGAGGATCTTCTGGAAGGCGCTCTGTTGGTGGTGGCCAATGAGGATGGTGATGCCCCGGGTCATCATGGTGCGTTGTTGAAGGGTACAAGTCATCCAGAGCAATCTTTTCAGTGCCGATATTACCAATACCCGAGATCGTGTCATTATCATATGAAGAATATCCGGTGATGGTATTGTTGGTGTTGAGAGTTGCGTTGTTCCCCATGTATTGGGAACGTTGATTATGCTTTTGAAAGACCTGCTCATATTGCATTTGCTGTTGTTTAAGATCTTCAAAGGCATGTTGGCTCATGGTGGTGGTCTGAAAGCTGCTCTCCATATTCGTGGTTACATAAGACGATTGCTGTGTGTCTTGTTCGTTGGATCCAGATTTACCGCCACTGCCGCTAGATGTTTTGAGACCGGCAATACCCGCATTCCCGATCTTGGGGCTATCAGTAGTAGTCAGCATGCAATGATCTGTATACGCAACAACATGCATTTGATATAATACTCACTTTGCGATAACGGCAATTTCACAAAACAAAGTAGTCAATGGGCCAAGGTAGTTCCAGATAACGCCAAGGAAAATGGATCCTGGTGGATTAATCATGATTAATGGTCGAAGAGCTCCATACATTAGCAAAAAGATGGCGAACATCAATAAGCAGGTCACAATGATGCCCATCACTGCTCGGATCTGTTACAGAGAATCAATACATTTGTGCGTTGGATCGATCAATGTAATGCAGACCTTAAAGATACCGGTTCTAACAGCCGTATATCGGGGTCCAGATGCTTGAATCTTTGAGAGATGCACATTAAGGATGCGAACCAATTTGATACCAGAAAGCAATACAGCAATTCCAAGAGAAAAACAATGGATGAACCAAAGCACGTATAATATCCGTACGCAAACCTCGGCTGCATAGAGATTAGTTTCGGCCATAGCACCTCCGACAAGTGCTACAATGTTGTTGGCAATGAACGGAGCAAAGAAGAATGTGCTGCCAATGACATCCACTGTTCTTGGCGAGGGGAGCCAACCTTTTGAAATCGCTTTGTGGCTCTAATAATAAGCATGTCGATATATAAGTAATGTTCCCACACGACGTTTTTTCCCGCCCCAATGATACATACATCAGCTAATGTTTGTGCAATACCAACAAGGTACAACGCAAATGCACCATAACCAAACTGCCAAGGAAATTCAAATAGGACTATATATAGGAAAGTAAAAGTTAATCTCCACCATGTTGTTAATCATTGGTAAAAGAGAATAGCATACACATGCGAGAGACCATGTCGGGGGCGACATCCGTAATGAGGATAACGCTTGTCAGTAGGCGGACTTCATAACAAACAACATGATGAGTATAGCTGAATGACGGATAAATGCAACCGGTGGATGTTGTTGGTAATACTAACGCAAGTTAAAAATCATAAGCAAGGCAAGCATACAATCAATCGGTTTGGGCCGAAGACATCCTTTGGCTGATGAAAAATCGAAAAGTCGATGGCCTTTGAATCCAATACGATGTACAAGCAAGGCGACACCTGTTGTCAAAGGCAGTATGAGTTGTAGATGTAAACAAACATGCGCATGAATGTATGTATATGCACATACCAATGACAAACACTAATGCAGAGATGGCAATGTTGCCATAGTAAACGCCCGTCATGGCTTTTTGTTCGACGCAATTTTGTAATGTGACACGCCAGTCGCAGTGGCATGACCCATCAGCCAAGCAGTGATGTGTAAATGTGTGGACTGTGAGCTCGACCATGATGTTGTTGCGTCGTTGTTATGGTGATGGTCGATCGATTGGAATAATGTTTGATTGAGGGGTATACGATCGGACGTTATCGTTGTTGCTGCTGCGATAGGTCCAAACACACACACACAGACGTAAAAGAAGTAAAAGAAAGAAAGAGCAGACAATGAAAAAAAAGTTGCATGTTGGATACCAGCATGCAATTACTTTTTTGAGTAACCTTTTTTGAGTGATACCACGTTACCAGCTCAAATCACTTGCATGTAAATGAGTTTATTTGATGCTGTGGTTACAGCTGCTGACACCTGTGAGGTTGTATACAAGTTTACGGCCCGCGGTGCCGTTTGACATCCGCCCTGCGCGTAATGTTCCTGGCAATCTTGCTTACATCAGCTGCATAAGCCCCAAACTGACAAGCGTATTTTCGGTCTCTTTTCAAGTAGTGTACTTTTCAAAGCAGTAAATGCATGCCAATGGATCGAGTACAACGTGGTCAACATTCATTGCTCATGTTGCTCTTGTTAAGGTCCAGACTTTGTAAGGGGTTTTAACCCGATAGATGAGCTAATATCCTCTGGTTGCGTGGCCTTTGAACCGCCGCCGTTGATTGTGCAACAAGGTTTCGTATTCCCCAAGGAAGATCGCTATCTATATACCTTTACCTGGTGCCGAATCTATGGATAAACACCACTTTAATTAAACGTCAACAGCGTAGATCGACCCCAATTCCCGTCTACTGGATTGTGGTATCTTGAATAACAATAACGCATGACCAAATCATAAAAGTAAAATGAACCGGCCGTAGCTGAGTGCAAAGTGTAAATAGGAATAGCAAGGAGTAAATACAGATCACAGCGTGTTATGGGAGCGGATATGATGTCAATCGGTTTCATTCGTGCGCGCACATACAGACGCACACGCACACATGGATCTTGGTATGGTATTGATTTACATTCACCCCTTGAACCTTGCTTGTTTTTTTCTCGGTATGCAAGTTCAAAAAAGAATGCACAATTACAAACAGACGTTGTGCATGTGATTATGGTGGCGGTTA
Organism: Lichtheimia corymbifera B2541; assembly: GCA_000697475.1. Taxonomy (NCBI): domain Eukaryota; kingdom Fungi; phylum Mucoromycota; class Mucoromycetes; order Mucorales; family Lichtheimiaceae; genus Lichtheimia; species Lichtheimia corymbifera. The sequence goes on from JNEU01000871.1 coordinate 20,167, forward strand.
TCGGTGCGGAGGTCTTTTTGGGGAAACGAGTACACAAGCAGGGAGGCACACACAGCGGCATATCCTAAATCGTGAGTTAACAAATCTCGATTGCACATCATCGTCAGTTCAACCTTAACTCCATGATTCCATTTCTCACCCTCTTTTTTTGTTATAACGATGCGAGATTGGTGGATGTTTTCTCTCTCACTTTTCTTTCTCAGCGATGAATGATATTGGTTACAACCGAGTGTGTTGACCTGCACGTGGAGCAGACCACTCAAGGGATAGCATGCGCACTTGCGTAGATACACGTCATCTGATTTGTAAACGTAGCACATTGTTGATATCAAAAATGGACAATGGATCCCCTCAATTATAGATTACAGCTTTTATGCATCACAACCACATCCCATCTTATAGTTGCTAAATGAAAAGAATTGGATCTATTATATGATGACGTTGACAATGTAAATACAAAAGAAAAAGAGAACAATTAAAGCAATGTAATGGGTAAACTAAAGCGGGGAGGGGAAAGGAAAACAAGATTCAAAAGAAAAAGAATGATTTACAGTCGTTGATGCAATGGTAAAGTTTGAAGATCAAAATCTTGATTTGTATCAGTGGCCACAGCTTGATATCCACCAAATCGTCCATTTCCAACAAGCTGATTCCAGATGCGTGACCAAAAGCTGGTGGTGGATGTCTTGATGGGAGTAGCACTGTCAATAGGGGTGAGAGGCTCTTCGATGGCAATAGTCGTTGAGGGAGCAGCAAAGTCGACTTGATCTTCTGAAACAAGAGTAGGTTTATGCCAAAACCATTTGAGTAAAAGACTGCTGACAACGACGCTTGTGGAACTTGCTGCCATGGCCAAGCCAGCAAGCATAGGATGCAAGTGCCAACCGAGCGGCATAAAAACGCCCATCGCAAGCGGAATACCAATCACATTGTAAATGCAGGCCCACAGCAAATTGATCTTGATTCGTCGGAAAATAGCACGAGACAGGACTAGAGCAGCCACCACGTCCGATAAATCACTGCGCATGAGCACCACATCAGCTGCCTCAATCGCCACATCAGTGCCACTGCAAAGTGCAATACCCAAATCAGCAGCTGCCAATGCGGGAGAATCGTTGACGCCATCACCGACCATCGCCACCACAGCCTTGGAACGCTTGGATCCGAAAACATTCGAGCTCACCATCTCACGACGTTGCATTTGCTGCACCAGCTGTGTCTTGCCATTGGGTGAAACGCCAGCATGTACTTCAGTGATGCCCACTTGCTTTGCAATCGATTGTGCTGTCAACTTGTTATCGCCTGTCACCATGGCAGTGTGTAATCCCATCATGTGCAAAGTTGCCACCACTTGTCGCGACTCCGGTTTGAGAACATCCGCCAAAGCAATATATCCTGCAGCCACACCATCCAATCCAACAGTAATGCATGTGTGACCTTGCGCCTCCTCAGCCTCGATCGCCCGAGCTTGCTCTGAACTTAATTTCATGCTGTGAAACTCTTCGAGAAATCGCTGATTGCCAATAACAATTCGATGTGAAGCACCTCCTTTCATAGCCAAGCTGCGTAAGATTGCTGAATGATCATCCTCATCCTCGGCGATAGCAATGTCGCATTCGATACCAAATCCGGTCTCGCTTTTGAAGCCTGAGATAGCTGCAAGATTATCCAACAAATCAAGACCGGTAAGATCCTTGCCCTTTTGTACAACAGCACGGCCCACTGGATGTTCGCTTTGTGTCTCTGCAATGGCGGCAAGTAGCAGTAATTGATCCGACGTCACTTGTGTATCATTCCAGCTCTCGGCACGAGTCACTTGCAGCTTGCCAATAGTCAAAGTACCAGTCTTATCAAAGACAATCGTGTTGACACGTTGACCATTCTCGAGTACAGCACCACCCTTGAATAATACACCATTCTCAGCGCCAACGCCTGTGCCAACCATCACCGCTGTTGGAGTAGCCAAGCCAAGAGCACAAGGGCACGCCACAATGATCACGCTGATACACATCTTGAGGCATACGAAAAACCAGCTGCCATCACCATCATTCTCGATCTCGCTCTGCAACATGGGTGGCATACGATCAATACCCAAAAAGGTCACCAACAAGGACCAAATCACCAAAGTACCCAGACCAAGGAGCAATACTGCTGGTACAAAATAGCCTGCCACTACATCTGTGAAGCCTTGGATGGGCGCCTTGCTTACTTGAGCATCCTCAACAAGCTTGACAATTTGACTGAGTGCTGTATCAGAGCCGACACGCGTGGCCTTCATCACAAACATGCCAGGACCGTTGACTGTACCACCAATGACCGTGTCACCTTCCTTCTTGGATACGGCATCCACTTCGCCCGTAACCATGCTCTCATCCACTGTCGAAGCACCCGATGTAACCGTGCCATCTGTTGGAATCTTATCACCAGACACGATCTTGAGTAAATCGCCTTGCTGAATAAGCTCTGAAGGAATACGCTTCTCCGATGTAATGTTGCCAGTGTGCTCATCAACCTCAAGCATCAATGCTGTCGAAGGCGTAAGAGACATCAACTTGGATAATGCTGAAGAAGATTGTCCTTTGGCCATGTTTTCCAATAAACGACCCCCTGAAATGAATGCAATCAACATGGTGGATGTATCAAAGAACACCGTGGGTCGATGCGTTGAATGTGCACATAATGATCGAAACATCGAAATGACCGAAAAAGTGAATGCTGCAAGTGTTGAAATCGAAACAAGTACATCCATTGTGGGTGATCCATGACGTAAGGACTTGTATGCAGATACCAAGAATCGTTTGCCGACACCAAATTGGACAGGGATAGTGAGTGCTAGTTGAATGACATCCATCAAATAAAGCCCGTCAAAGAATAAAGGAATATCCAAGATCGAATTTCCCCAAGGGAACATGGGCATCACCATGGCAATGAAAAAGACCGGCACTGCAAAGAGAACGCTGCGTATACAAGCTTGTCGCCATTCTTGAATCTCGCGCACCTTGGACAAGCTATCAAGCTGTGCATTCCGGGTATTATCATGGACCAATGCATTAAAACCAAGATCCTCGATCGTCTCAACAATCGTACGCAAACCAAGACGAGTATGATCATATCGAACCACAGCCATTTCAGTCATCAAGTTGACAGTGATTGAATGTACACCAGGCACCTTGCTGACACCACGCTCAATGCTATGCACACAGCTTGCACATGTCATTCCAAATACTTGTAGCTGCACTGTGTCGTCACTCTTTGGCTGAACCACCTTGGCTTCGAATCCAACAACTTCAATCATGTCGGCAATTTTCTGCTCGTCTGTAATCACTGAAGGATCGTATTCAACAGTGGCCTTTTCAGCAAGCAATGATACTTTGATGGATATGATGCCGGCTTGACTATTGACTGCACGCTCAATACTATTGACACAGGAAGCACAAGTCATGCCATGGATTTCTAGTTGAGCGGTTTGAATACTGTCGTATTTGTCATCACCATCAGCCCCACTGCTGCTAGTAGCCACCTGAATCTCAGCCACGCCAGGCTCGTTCTTTTTGCTGCTGCTGCTGTTGTTGTTGGTATTGAGTAATGGGACGTCGAATCCACAATCTTCAATGGCTTCAATAATCGTTTCACGAGATAGCAATGACGCATCGTGTATCACTGTTGCTTGCTCAGCATCCAAGCTAACATCCACATATTCGGCACCAGCAAGGCCACTCAATACACCAGTGATTGATTTGACGCATGATTGGCAAGTCATCCCCTTGACAGGAAGTACTGTTGTCGTATTGCTGTTGTCGCTCTGAATCGTCGTTGGCACGTCGAAACCACAATCTTCAATGGCTTCAATGATCTTCTCACGAGATAACAATGTTGTATCATGCATAATAGTCGCTTGCTCGTCATCCAAGCTGACATCCACAGACTGAGCACCTGGAAGATCCACCAATACGCTTGTAATCGACTTTACACATGACTGACAAGTCATCCCCTTGACAGGAAGTACTGTTGTAACGATCGTATCAGGCACTTCAAATCCACAATCCTCGATAACTTCCACAAGCTGTTCCCGTGTACGTATTGTTGGGTCATAGTGTATGGTAGCTGATTCGTTCTCCAAACTGACTTGTGCCTTGTGCACTCCTTCGTCGAGATCAAGTGCATTGGTGATTGAACGTACGCAAGAATTACACGTCATGCCCTTGACTGGAAGCACAATGGTGGTGTTGTCATGTGTCGTCATGTGTCGTCGTTCTTCGTCTCCTTTTGACGAGCCAATGTTGCACTGCTGATTGATAAAGGGGGGAAGGTGAATGAGAAAAAGAGGAACGAAAATGCCAATAGCAAATCAGGCAGAAAAGACGTTCGCCCCAAGTACAAGGAGAAACGAGGAGAAAAAAAGAATCAGGTGAATGTCTTGTTGTTGCTACACACACATTCGAACTAACCTTGTACAACACCGAGAGGAAGAGCCGAGTCGGTACTAATTCTTCCGTGCGGATTATCGGCCTCAAAGTCATCCCGACCGTTGCTGTTGATGTCTCTATCTTCTGTTTATGGGCAAAAAACGAACCGCGGCGAATTGTTCTAGTCGATAGTACCTCTTTATGCCATTTATTGATATCAACACGTACATGTAATAAAAGAGAACAAGCATCGAGTACGTATTACTAGTTCCCATAGATGAAGACTTCTTTATCTGATCAAGTGAAACGGACATTGAGCGTTTTGTTTCGATTTTATTCCCGGTGTTAAATGAAACTCTATCTGATCATCAACAAAGGAAGTTAGTCGATAGATGGCTCCAAACAAATACCTATTGCGAGACTTTTGCTCTCCTATCATTTGTCCCAATAAACATGCACCATCCATACATTAAGGAGGGAGGTAAAAGTAAGAGATAGCTTTTTGCATGATGGAACAATTGGTCCTTACATTTTTACACGCGGTCAAAAGTTTTCTCGGACTCACGAGCCATGTTTACCAATTGGTGACACAATGATCGCGATGCTCCTTGCTGCTATCCTTTGATCGTACATCCTGATTCAAGCATCTATAGGGGTGTTGCCATGGGATAGATGAAGTTTATCGTGGGCTGGGGTTACTATATCAACGTGCTGTTATTATTCATGTGTCCTTCCTTTCCCCCTTTTTTTTTGTCAAAACCTGATAATAAGCTCATGCTGCTTGCTCATCAGATGATCATCGTCAAGCATTACTATACATGGAAGGATGATACCGAATGACCATAAATGTCTACATTATATTTATCTTGCATGCATTCACATAATAATGACAACGGCGGGGGTAAATATCCATTGCTTCTTGATCACTTCTTCGTTGGCAAAGGTATCGACCATGATAGAAAAGAAAGATATACAACGTTGTTTTTCTTTTGAGTGACAAAGATGGAAAATTGGGACCTGAGGGTCGTAGTGCTGATAGACAATGAGATCCGCATTATATATAAAAACACTCCTTTTGCTACATATAACGCTGATGCGATTATATTTATTTCTACATCATGATGATGAGTCTTTATCTGACAATGTGCAAATGCGATGGATGATTGCAGAAGAGTGGTATCTTTATATAAGACAAAGAAATGGTGGCTATATCGCTTCATTATCTAAGCACCAATGAATATATGTATGGCTGATGGTACATTGTATGATTCCCTGATGAAGAGCACTGCTTCCAGAAATGGCATTGTGGCTGGGATCAAGTGTGTTGGTTGCATAGCTGTGATATGACTTGCATGAATGATGCCAGACGCAACTGTCCAAAGTTGATGCGATAATATGCTGATTGTTGATTCATGTATGGAAAACAGCATGATGCATGTGGATGTATGAGCGAGCACTGTCAAAGGACCAGAGGACGACCAAGGATAAGAGAGGGGATGCGATTTGCTGGGATCCGCACAGCACGTTACATATCTCTCTTTCACATGTGATGACTGACAACAATGCCTCAAAGAAAAGGAAGCACGCGAGCAACGACGAATCAGCACATTGGCTATATGATGACACTCCACCACCGTTGACAATCCTGAACGACCTTGATTACGGTACAGAGCTTCTGCCAATGCCACCATCCTCACAGCAACATTCGTCTTTCAACCTATTTCCCACTTCGCGCGAAACCGCTCTATTCGCAATCTCACGACGACGACGACAGCAACGCGACCGTTTCAATGCTCAGGATCGAGAACACATGACGAATGCCTTTAAACAGGACACCACGATCGCCGATCGCTTGATCGTACCAAAGATCCACCCGTTATTGGCAGCCAAACTGAAGCGACACCAGGTATGCATTATCGATCACGTGAGATGAACGAGTTGTTGATGATGATGATGATGTTATGAGTAGATTGATGGCGTTACGTTCATGTGGAAACAGCTTGTTGGATATATGCATGGATGCATTCTTGCACACACAATGGGTCTTGGTGAGTACAGAGTGATCTACAAAGCCATTTCGGTCATGTCATCTAATCATTATGCATAGGCAAAACATTGCAAACGATTACATTCATTACTTTGCTATGCACCGAGATTGCGAAAAAAAATCCAGTCGTGCCCCGTTACATGATGGTAAGCTTTGCATTGTAACGGTGTTCCAGCCATGTTGTTGATGCATCTATTTACTATTAGTCGAACCGGATATTGGTCCTAGCTCCGTTGACAACCATCAGCAATTGGATGAATGAATTTGACAAGTGGATACCGCAAGAATTAGTACAGGTGGTTGGACACACGTACAACTTTGCAGGTGAGAATGGTTATTCATGGATGGGGAGAACTTGGATTGACCATGATATATATTATTAGATGTTGTGTCTAGCTCAAGCAGTTATGCCAAGAGAGCTCAGTATTTGAAAGATTGGTACCTAGGAGGCGGTGTACTTTTCATGAGCTATGAGCAATATCGCATTCTATTGACAAAAGACTCGCCGCATCAAGATGAAATGAAAAGATACCTTCAAGATCCAGGTCCTTCACTCTTAGTCGCGGATGAGGGTCACAGGCTCAAGAGCAACACTTCCGTATTGGCGCTTACGGTTAGCAAAATCCGCACACCAGCTCGTATATGTCTCACAGGCTCCCCCGTGCAAAACAATCTGGATGAGTTTTATTGCCTGGTCAACATCGTCGCTCCTTCACTGCTTCCTGACACACAATCGTTTATCATGTTCTATCGCAAGCCTATTGAGAACATCTTTGCCGAGTCAAGTCCATCAGATATATACCTTGCCAAGAAGCAATTGCTCAAGCTCAAATTGTTGACCAGTGATATCCTTCAACGGTAGGTTGAGATGATTTGGTCTTGGTCATCTGAAATGAGGCATTAACCTTTTTCTATATAGCCGAGGACCAGAATATTTGGATAATGATCTGCCAGCAAAGAACGAATACTACATTGCATGTCGAATGACTGAAGACCAGTTCACGGGATATTTGATTTTACTCGACCATTTCAGAACAACAGGCGAAAGTATCCTGATTAGCCATGTTGCATTACGAGCATTATGCAACCATCCAGCGATTCTAAGAAAGGTATGTTATTGGTATCCCTGTGGTCTATGTATATTAATCCAATTCATATAATCAGATATTGGTTGATCGAAATGCGCGCTCGGGAATCTCATCACAACCACCAACGGAAGCTGGGGACATGGATGCAATCGTGGAAGATGAACTCACCGCATTCTCCGACCTTGCGAGCAAGATGCTGTTGGAATGTCTTTCAAATTACTTTGCTCGTATTTCTGGTATGTCAACTCAACACGAGATTCGATCCACACCTCCTTACACAAAAAGTATAGACATTGAAGATCCACATCATTCAAGCAAAGTGATGGCTATCATGGAAATTGCGAAAGGTTGCAAAAGGCTTGGTGAAAAGCTTATCATCGTTTCACATAGCATTTTGTGCCTGGGTAAGTGTTTCCATTCATATCTACAATAAGGCGTTTACTGATTCTATGTATATGCCGCTAGATTTTTTGGAGAAGTTACTTGGATCAAGAACCTATCAGATCAGCCGCATTGATGGAACAATACCACAACCGGCAAGTATTGAATTCATTAGAAAAACCATACCACCAATCTAACTCTTGCATTATAGCAACGTCAAGATATAATCGACAATTTCAATGATTCCCCCAATAAGGATATTATGCTATTGTCAGCTCGGGTAAGTTACAATGTCTTTTATTGGAAGAAAGCTCTTAATCGCTAATGATTTTCATTACAGGCGGGTTCGCTTGGTGTCAATATCACGGGGGCTAGTAGAATCATCTTATGCGACTCTGACTGGAACCCTGTACATGATGAGCAATCGATTGGACGTATCTATCGATATGGACAAGTCAAACCTGTGTTTGTGTATCGTCTATTCCAGTATTCAACAATCGAGGATGTGCTTATGAGCAGAAAGCTTCACAAACGAGGATTAGCAAGGTAGAATCTCTTTATTATGTGCTATACCATCACGGGTGATGACATTAACATTTCTTATAGTCGAGTTGTGGACAATCGCTACTTTAAACGACAAGATATGAAGGATATTCAAAAGTATTATGCGAACCCTGTGGAAAAGGAGGACGTCCCGGAAGAATGTGATGACCCAGTCCTTAACGATTTGATCAAAGCGGAGCCAAGAGCATTGATTTCTATTCATCGCCCACGGGAGGTCGAGGATGAAGAAGTTATCCATGAGCATGAATTATCACCAGAGGATGTGAAAAAGGCAAAGGAGGAAGCATTAGGAATGAAAAAGGCGTACATCTCGGATCATTTCCCGCTAGTTGCATCCTTGTAAATAGCTGTATTATTGTAAATATATCAAATATCAAGCCTATACCTAAGAGTGTAAAGCATGGTTGAGCGGGGTCCTTGTTGTGAAGGGAATAGCGTGTCCTAAAAGCATATTGTTGTAAGAACCCATATGCGGCTGGATTGACAACAAGGTTGAGTTACACTGAGACCACAAAAAAAGTAGTGCGATTGCTGCGGGAGCTGAGCTGAGCACACACGCTTATAGAACACCACCACTTTTTCCACAAACACAATGGCAACCATCGAAGTGAAATGGCAAGGTCGACGCTTCAACGTTGAGTTTGATGACAGCGAACTCGAAACAGCTACTGTGCATGACTTGAAAGACAAGTGTCAAAAGATCACCAACATTGAGCCTGCTCGCATGAAGCTGCTGGCTTATGGAGGTAAATAGTATAACAACACCAAGTGGATATTTAATAACATGCTAACTCTTGGATACTACTACTACAACTATAGCCGTTATGAAGAATGATTCTCTTTCGCTCAACACCTATGGTATTCGCAGTGGATCCAAGGTTATTCTTATGGCAACACCCGCTGCGGATACTGCCAATGTGGATGTAAGAGACAATGAACGATGGACACGTGGAAAGAGAGCACCTTTTTTGATGACGCATTCTATCTTTTATAGTCAACTTCTGCCAAGAGCCAAGAGGATCAAGTGTTGTCAAGGATACAAGCGGCCATATCTAAGCTTACTGAAGAGATTGTACCTGACATTGATGCCTATGAACAACGTGTCAAGGAGTACATGTCTGCTGGAGGAGCAAGTGATGCCAAGGATCCCAAGCAACAGAGAAAACTCGTTGATTACGGCACATGGTTGAATGAGCAACTGATGCACATCCTATTTGATTTTGATGGCATTCTATGTGATTCATCCTTTGAAAAAGCACGTCAGCAGCGCAAGAGTGGTGTTCATCAATGTCAAGCATTATTAGAAAGAGTAGATAACATCAAAGCGCTCATCAAGAGCCATTTATAATAAACATGAAAAGAATGTGAATAGATAGAAAGGAAAAAACAACATGTAAAAGAGACTACTACAACTATTACTTTACGGGAACAAAGCAAAATCCTCCTCAGAGGATGGTGGTGGTGTGCTATCAACGTCGAAACTAGCATCATCAAATGAAAAATCCGCAAAACCGGCAAACTCGGCAAAAACATCATCATCATCAGCGACAGGGTTTTGGAAGAAAAGTTTGTCATCATCATCATCATGGTCGTCATCGTTTGTAGGTGGTGGAGAAGGTGGCAATGATACCAAGTCATCAAGAGTGGGGAAAAGTTGAGCCTGGTTGTGTTGCCTGGATACCTTTTTGGTAGTTGGCTTAGTTTTGATTGGCGAGGAGTTGGTATGACGACGTTGGTAAGGTTCGTAACGTTGATGACGAGCAGACCCACGGTTGATGCGGTCGTTGTTATTGTTGTTGGTGATGGGAGTGTTATGTAGGCGAGAAGAGTTGGAAGAGGGAGAACCGAAAAGAGGGGCGTCCGAGAGAATAGGTCCGTTTAGTGTGTGATCAAAGCATTGGCGGTGGTTGTTTAAAGAGGCGGGATCCCGTGATGGATTACTCATGGTGGTTTCTCCGGGCTGTCCAGACAAAAACACGACTTGGTCGTTGCTTCTTGCATCCACGGTTTGTCCTTGGGTTTGGTGGCAATAGCCGCTGCTGGGCTCCAGGTAGGGAAAGAGGTTTGATACGCAAAAGTTGTGTTCATCATTACTGATATGGAAAGAAGTAGAGGGGAGAAGTGCCCTTTGGGGAGGAATGGTTGGTGTGGGGTTTTTAAAAAGCAAGTAGTCTTGTACTAGAACACACAAGCAATATACAACTCTATCACTTGTGCGAGAAGAGTGGTAATGGAGTAGTAGTAGTAGCCTTGGTTAAAAAGTGCCTCAGGTGATAGAAAGGCAACAAAAGAAACGACAAAAAGTCAATGGCTATTTGCCTTGAAGATATAAGAAAAAGGACAAAAAAGAAGGAAGCGAGGATTCTTTCCAATTCACCTCAGCTATATAGGAAATTGACCGATAAAGTAACACAAAAGCACAGCCACATCCCTGTACATCATGTAACTCCCCGGCCCGGGATCATTCTCTTCACTCTCCTTTGTGCACATGAACCACCACAACCAACCCACTATCCAATGCGAGACTTGCAACACAACATTTACTGCAGGTAGTAATGCCATATTTATGGAATTGGAATCGTCGCATTCTCTAATGCTGGTGCTGCTGCTTTTTTCCTAGACCAGATTCATTGTCTTCCTAAACCCTTGCTATTTGGCGATCACTATCTACACTATCACTGCGCAACATGCACACAAAGCGGCACTGAGGAATATAAACGCGACAACATGAGCTGGGTGGCTGTGGTTCATCTTGTCATTTACAATCTTATTCGACGACAAGACCTTATTGACATGGACAAGCCTGAGGCAGAGAAACGACACAAGTACTTTCGATGGAAAGATGACATTTGCGCATTCATCGATGATTACTGGGATTATCTCGTTCCTGGAAAGAAAAGTACGACATGACAGGGCTTTTTTTCACAATTCATGCATCATGACTCATTTCAACCTCCCATTTTAGGATCTCCTACGTGGCACAACACAATCGCCAGCGTGTTGTCAACACATGGCACCATATTCAAGTCTGGCTATGAAATACTTCATCAGAGCGGTAATGCATCTATATCCTTTATTCACTCTAAATGCACTTTTACTTATTCTTGGATAAATAGCATGGTGGTCATTGTTCGAGCACGCTCCGCCTACCAAAGGTATGTTGAGGATTATAATTGGGTTATACATATACATTAACAAGCTATTATAGAAAGCAAGCCAAAGGTATCAAAAGCCAAAGGAACCCAAAAGCGATCTCGGCAAGAAAATCAAGAGGGCAAACCAAAAAAGATAAAGGCCGAGCCACATGATAAGCGGTCTACTGGAAAGGATATCCAATCAACGGTGGTCAAAAAGGTAATGTCTTTGTATTCCAAGCTCTAACGATATGATTGGGTGTTAAGGTAATTGCTGTATGATTAGGAGCAACAAGAAGCGAGTGCATCCCAGATCAAGGAAAAGGATTCAATATCGCATGAGGTAGGCTTCTCCCCGAATCGTTGTCGTGGTATGGATGGCATTGGTTAACGTGGTTATGAAGGTGGACGACATTTTTGATCTTGGGTCATTATCCGATCTCTCATCAGATCCAGGGATATTGAGCGATGACGATGCACAGATATCCGTGAAGCAATCGAGGAAGCCAGCAAAAGATCAACAAGTACCACAACAAGTTGAACGGGTTCAATCCATGATAGAAACACCACCTTCACCTGCCGCCGTATCATTACCTTCAGAATTGCCATCCACAACAACAGCACTTGCGACTCAAACGACCGTATCCATGGATACAGCCAATGTTTCCACGCCATATACCCCACATGATCATGCACAAGTGAAGATAGAACCAGAAAGCACAGCCACACCACTTTCCACAATACCGAATGCAAATGACGATATGGTTGCCAAGGAGGATGAGGTGAGTTATTATTATTTTCATTTGGGCGTATGAGCTACGGGTGACTAATCAAGTTATAGGCAAAAACCAATACACATGCATCTCCCAAACCGCAACCACAGCCGACAATTTTGACTCAGCAAATGGAATGGCAAATGCTTCAACAACTTGGTAACGCATCGAAAAAGTTACCTACAGTAGCAGCCCGATTTGAACGCAAGTTAGCGGTTCGCAGGGTAAGTGCCTTTCAACTCTTTTATCACATAAATTTAACTCTTATCTACATAGTTAAAGCGGAATTTGGGCTTGAGATTATTTGATATGGATGCAGCTGTCAGCAAACAACTACGATCCAAGAGCGAGTTAGAGCCAATCACCAAACCTACCGCCGTTGACACTCAAAAAGAGAACACCCCTGATACGACCCAACAACAATTGACAGCCGCATTGGATGCCATTACATATACCCCATACAAAAGTTCATTTGCATCACGTCTCTATGGACCCATTCGCCATGACAGCGTGGTTACCAAGGACGAGCCATGGTTATCAGCATGGAATGGCAGAAAATTACGACCCTACATTCGCCGTGATTTCCAGAATGTCACGCCCTATATGGAAACACTGATGCGGATTCGATCTCGAAATAGCAACCATCCACAAAACGAACGGCACAGCATAGATTACGTCTATTTTCAGCCACAGCATCTCGAGCAATGCAACGCCATGTTGCGTCGGTGCTTTTGGGATGGTATTGATGTATCCGAATCATTGCTTTTTCCTGAATTCAGCATCGTTGCATTATACAAACGGCTTGTGGTGGGCTGTGCATTCATGACTCCTGAAGCCTATGTGACCTATTTCGCTGTATTGCCTGGATGGAACAATGCTGGCATTGGACAGTAAGTATATATATATTCCATGTGCCTGAAATGCAGTGTGATGTTTAAATAGTAACCATGTGATTATTTCCTCCCGCGCAGATTCATGCTATACCATCTCTTTCAGGTAAATGTCGCTTGTTTTTTATTCATTGAATCATTATGCATAACCCATGTTTCTATCATAGACTGCTATTAGCAAGGACATCACGCTCCATGTATCTGCAAACAACAATGCCATGGTACGTAGCATCATGATTGGATGTCGAGCTGCTCCTTACTAATATAACATGTGTAGATCCTTTACCAAAAGTTTGGGTTCAAACCTGAAGAATTCATTGTCGACTTTTATGACAAGTATCTTCCAGCCGATAGTGCATATAGCAAGAACGCATTCTTTTTACGACTACGTCGATAGTATAAAAACTTTTTTTATATAACTTGTATATAAGCGAACATAAAAGCAACAATGTATGTACAGAATAGCTCAATAGTCAATGCTTCTTGTGTGTGTGCGTGTATAGGGTTATAACCGAATCGGTGTGATGGTGTTTTAGGCGCCATTTATATACATGGGAGTGGTTGATGAACGAAGGCCAAGTCGAGCGCTTGATCGCATAGGGGTGGCTCGTGATTGTGATTGTGATTCTTTTTCTTCTGGTTCAGGTGATGATGATTCATACGCATCAGAGCCATCCTTTTCGCTTCCTTGCTCAACAAAGTCGTCAACATAATCATCTCCAAAAGCATAGCGAGTAGTTCGTGTACTTCGTCGTGGGCGTAAGCGACGTTCAGTGATCAAATCTTCAGCCATAATCTGCCGTTGTCTGGCCATCTCCTGTCTTTCACGACGTCGAATAGCATTTTGTACACGCGGTATAATTGTCTCGGTAATGTAAAGTGCCAAGGATTCTTCAGGCTTCTTGTTGGAGAGTGATTCAGCAAAATGTTCAAGCTCATCAAGGGTGCGGCATACTATTCATACACTCCCGTTAGCCACCTTCAAGTATAACCACCGTCCGTCATCCATTACCTGTTTCCCATCGACATCCAGTCTTTAACTTTGCCTTTTCTCTCCATAACCATGGTGAATCTAGTAATATATAGCAAGTTAGATCTATCATTACAAGGTAGGATATATACAACATACCACCAAAATGCCAATAATATCGTTTTTCACTGTCCATGCCAATAGGCTCTGTGGTGATCACTTGACCTTTCGATTCAGGCATCTCAATCGCCTCCCGTATAGCGGAACATTCTTGTAACTGCCACTCGATCAGGATCCTTAAGATGGTCAACTACGATAACATGTTATTATTGCTGAAGGACCATGTAGCTGGTATAATGATGTACCTTTTCACTGGGCTCAAGCTCGCCAAAAGATTTGATGTATAATGGATTGGTTTTCCAAGACAAGTCACCCGATTTTATGCTTGCATTGATCATCTTTGTGAGTTCCTTGCCGCATTGTTGGATACTATTCAATGATGAAACATTAGATCCCTTGCGCAACCTAATCATCTCCCAGTTCCATCTTCCGTTCCACTCGTTCGAATGCATTGAATACAGGCATATGCACTTACGCAATAGGTTTCTTCCGGTTGAGCGCGTTGTTCAGAAAACTACAAAGCAAATCATCGACCAGTTGACTGTTCTCGAGACGCAAAGCTTCTTCGAGTTCCTAATACCCGTGACTTTTTGAATAAACAACTCGCTTGTGAAGACGATCGAAAGAGATCAAGTTTACTTTACCTCTGGTTGCATTGCTGGAAAAGCGTAGATAGTCTTGTCCTTGAGTTCATTGAAAACGCAAACGAACGCGTATACAAAAGCTAGTTCCCATTGTGACGTTGCTGACAAGGAATGACTCGGCTGATCATGTTGCATGGTCTTCGCGAAGAGATTGAGTGGTGATAGAGGAGTGAAAAAAAGATAAGCAGCGGTGGCTACTTGACAGCAAAATCAAACGGAGCTGCCATCCAATTCTCCACACCATGAACCCAACATCAACAACAAAGAAACATATATCAATATTGCTATTTTTACATTAAGAGTTATCATATTCATTGTTCTTCATAACACTTTTATAGCTATAATGTCTATCCATTATTAAAGCATTAATTGCATCCACTAACTACATTGAATTGATTCCGGATTGCACATACAATGAACACCTCTAAATGACTAAGAGATCCAGGAATAAAACAAGGATGACCTTCTTCTCGAATCATGGCCTAGGATAATGTGGGGTAAAGGAAGGCTGCATTGGATCGGATGCCGGGTAATGGTTCAACCGAGTTTCTTTTCCACTGAATGCAAAATGGCCTGATGCTGACTTTCTTTTCACTCTTGTCACAACATGCATCCTCCGTTAGCAGCACACAAGCACCAAGGTTGTCTTGAAGCCATTCAAGCTCTTGAAGAATGCCACCAAGCTGGTTTATTCAATCGTTTCTCTGGTGCCTGCAATGACACTAAGGCAAAACTCGATCAGTGCCTCAAGGAAGAAGTAAGTATATATGGTTCCTGCACGATCCGCTCAATTGTAATGCGATCTTACTCTTTGTCTATATAGTTCCTTGTCCAGCGTGCCGCCAACAAGGGAAAGGCCGCCGAGAAGCGTGCAAGAATGAAAGAAATCTGGAAGGAGATGGAAGAACCACCAGCAACTATTCCCAAGAACGAACAACAGTAGTAGTAGTAGTAGCATCACAGCATCGTTGGGTTCACTCTTTGTATATATGGAGCTCAATATATGTCCAGTTTAGACTTTATTCATTGCATGAAGAGATGATATATGGGTCTATCTGTTTGACAGGAATAAGGAATGTTTGTTTGGCAGGATGAGAGCGGAGACTTGATGACGAGGGGTAGTCAATGCATAGGTTAGTTGACAACACCAAACTTGGACATACAACAACGGCTCATGGATATGGTTGCTATGATATTCTTGCTTTATGGAAGAGTGAGTAAACTCCAAATTACCTGTTGCTTGCTATCATGATCCAATCACACAAATCAGATATCACTTTTGCCAAGGATAACGATAAAGAGAAGCTCATAGACAACCTCGGTTTATTGTAAACGAAATACTATATATTATTTGTAGAGGTATCTTCGTTCTATTGTGATCAGTTTTCTGTGGGTTAGGTCATCACATTTTATCGGCATACGGTCCGTGCTTGATAACCAATTTAGTTGCCTTTGAAATGGCAGAACGTGGTGCGGGATGGTGCCACATAGCTTTCACGCTTTGTCAAATACCGGCGATGCAAGAATGTAAGCTCATGCCTCTCTGGTACCTTTTCACTTGTAATGCTAACCTTTCCATGTCCATGTAATAGATGCTGCTCCACAAAGGTAACTTGCAATATATGACATTCTATGTTCGAGCGTTGGAAAAGTGACACATGACAATAGTTTCCATGCCAGGCCTTTTTGGCGACGACATGGGTTGCGATTCCCTGGACGGTAAGTATTGGTATAATGTATCCTCTTTGGTTTTCAATATACTAACCTTGTGTTGTATGTGATAGCGTCAAGATAGTGTCGAGCAGGACGCAGGAGGACACACGATCACATGTTTCTGGAAGCAACACTGCCCGTTTTCAATATACCAGCCTCGTTATCCAGGAAACACGACATCGTGAAGCAGTTACCTCGCCACCAGAATATGCATCATCACCAACAAAATCATCTTCTCCTTCAAAATCCAGTTCCAAAGTATTGCCAAACATGCCATCACCACCTTCACAAAAGCAGCGATCATCATCATCACCGCACAAATCTTTTGATGCATTTCTCAAAGATACCAACGACGAGTGGAGTGATGAACTTGGATATGACATGGTGGATAAAGCAAAGCCTCTCTCAACATCACCGACTTCATCGAAAGCAATGGACCACCTGCAACACCACCACCACCACCAACAGGAAAAGCAGCCTCAGGATGCCAATGATTCTTTATCAACCGACACATCCAATGTGAACAAGCCGAACATTGAAACGCTGCTTCAAGGTAATGAAAGCGTACTAGGTTTTGTTGATCAAATGACTTATTTGGATATTAGACCCCACGCATCTTGTTTATTGCACAGATCCTGAAAGAACAAAGGACCCTGCCAAGACAAAGAAGTTTAAGGATATTCTTGCGGAACCTAATGTGGATCTAGGTAAGAGGGATCATTCATGAAAAGTAGCAGCATGATGATTACTGACTCCTCTATTTTCATTGATGGCATAGCTGCCTTGAAGAAAGTGAGTTGGAGTGGTATACCCAAAGAGCTACGACCAGTGGCATGGCAGCTCTTACTCGGATATCTTCCTTGCAATATGGCACGACGAGCAGAGACACTTGCGAGAAAACGGAAAGAATACGTGGATAGCGTGACAGCATCTTACGCAAAAGGAGTGGCAGGCTTGGATCAAACACTATGGCATCAGGTATGGTATGGTGTGTGTGATAGGATGGGATTTTATGGAATATCAATTAATGATGGTGTCCTGCTATTCCATTATAGATCCATATTGATATCCCGAGAACCAATCCTGGGGTACCGCTATACCAGTATGAGGCAACACAGCTGGTGAGTGTGAGGACAAGGATGTATTGCAGAAAGGTTTCCTGATACCATTCTTATTACCAGTGTCTTGAACGCATCTTGTACCAATGGGCAATACGACATCCAGCCAGTGGATATGTACAAGGAATCAATGATTTGGTGACACCCATATTCGAAGTCTTCTTGTCAGCTTATATTGGTAAGTGGTAATGGTTGGGGGGGAGGGCGAATAACAGTGATCCTTATTTATGGTACACAGATGAAAACCCTGAAGGATACAACGTGAGCAAGCTAGATCCAGAAGTGCTCAATGTGATCGAGGCGGATAGTTTCTGGTGTCTATCCAAGCTGCTTGATGGCATCCAAGACAATTATACATTTGCACAGCCTGGTATTCAGCGACAGGTAGCCATTCTCAAGGACCTTGCTACACGAATTGATTGTAAGTGCACATGGACCATTTTGGGGGATTTGCATTTCTTTGAATTGAATTGTGTAACAATTTTTCATGTAGCACGATTGACCACGCACCTGCAAGATGAGGGTGTGGAGTTTATTCAGTTTGCATTTAGGTGGATGAATTGCTTGTTGATGCGTGAATTGCCACTAAGGTGTACGGTGCGGATGTGGGACACTTACCTTGCCGAGGGGTCATCCGAAGGATTTTCAGAATTCCATGTATATGTTTGTGCAGCTTTCTTAGTCAAGTGGTCATCACAACTGCGTAGTCAGGATTTCCAGGTACAAGGAATATCATTTTGGGGGGAGAGGTTGGGAGGACAGGGAGACCTTGGTGAGACAAACTAGGGGTCAATGGGAGGGTAAAAGGATTGGATGTTATTGGTACAGAAACTAATCGATTTTGTTCTAGGGTATCATGCTCTTTCTCCAACAACTACCCACTCAAAATTGGCAAGCCAAGGATGTTGAATTGCTTTTATCGGAAGCTTACATGTGGAAAACTTTATTTCACAATGCTCCCAGCCACCTGAAGTAGATCAACATCAACTCCATCCATCTCTATGACCCATCGAGCAGCCTTACTCAACTCCTTGAATATGTGAACATTCCATACCTGCAATTATCCCCTTCCTTGTATACAACACTTTTAGCACCGATATAGCCCGCCAATACCATTCCTCGTGTTCTTGAACATTTATTCGTTTCGGCGTCTGTTCCGTCAGTATTACAATCATCCTTTGCCCTCCAATATACATAAAGATCTCCAACTCCTATTGGATTGTCAGAAATATCAGGGGTCCCTTTTTCTTGGGTGTCTTGTCATTGTCAACAATCAAGTATATGTGTACCTTGCCAACAGCAACAAATCGAAGGGGAGGAAAGGGACCGGTAGTAAACTCCTTATGTGCTAGTCTTTAAGCATCATCACCGAACACCCCTTTTTTTAAACAATGTTGAATATCGATCTTTATATATGTTTGATGCGTTTTTATTAATGCAATGCAAATGCTATGTACTGCTGGCAACCTGGTCAGTGTCGTATGGGTTAGAGTGGATCTTAAAAAGTGGCGTGAAAAAGTGCGTTCATGAAGACAAATGGAATATGTCGGATACCCAGAGAGCGAAGAAAGAGAGAGTGAGAAAAAGGAGAAGGGACATAAAATAAAGTCGGCATACAACAAAGAACAAGTATATGACATGAGAAAAAAAAAAGAACAAAATAATAGAAGCAAGAACCCAAGAATGGCGAATCAACTATAGTACAATGGAGATATGAAAATACATAAGGCGGGTGGTAAGAACGAGCGATAAACATGAATATGGTGGAGGTGATGATGTGATGATGATGATAATGATGGCAGCCCCATTTTGTCATCGTCTTAATTTAGCTGACAATGCTAACGAATTGATGGTGGTGGTGGTAAGTGGTCGTCGTCGACGTGGGGAGTGGGAAGCGATCGAGCGATCTCACAGGTGGAAGAAGGATGGAGGATTTGGCTGATGCTGGAGGTGAAAGAGGAGGCGTTGGGCATAAAAAAGACGATGATGTTGATGATGGCGATGTCATAAGAGCAGGAGGTGATGGTTCAAGTGGTGGCAACTTGATATTGTTGGTAGCACCTTCTGGTGTTGAATAACAACGATGATGGTAATGTGGTTGCTGAAGCTGTGGAAGCACAGGTGTAGACAACTCTTCACTGGGTGAATTGAGCGGTGAGGTATAGTAATAACCGTTAACAGCTGCAGCAGCAGGTACATTCTCATATGTTGGAGTACGACGTTTAATCTCATATGGAGAACCATGTTGATGGTGAGCCATTGGATGTGGTGGAGGAGTGATGGTTCTTTGTCTGCTACGCATCAGCTGATTGTTACGTCGTGATCGTGGTGATAGATGCGTGCGATAATGTTGCATCATGTTATCCTGACGTGAGAAGCGAGATGGACATCCTGGATACAGACAATGGAAGTTTTTCTCCCCAGTATGGATGCGATTGTGGCGTGCCAAGTGACCACTGTAATGGGAAAAAGGGGAAACAGGTAAGTGATCTTGGGAGTTCAGGGATGATGATGATGTAGTTGAATTTTTTTTCTTACCTTGTAGTGAAACTCTTGTCACAACCTGGGGCAGTGCAATGATATTTGCGTCGTGACATGGATTGACGAGATCGAGCATTGTTAACAATGGCATTATTGCTGTTGTTGTTGTTGTTGTTCAAAAGACTGATTTGTCTGCCATTGGCATCTTTCACAGAGAGTGGAGAATCGGATCGTTGCATGATGAAAAGTTCAAGCGCAAGAGTGATTGAATATGTAAAGGAGAAAAGGCAAATGAAGCTTTGCTGAGGAAGGATATCAAAGAAAAGATGAGAAGGGGGTATTTATATTGAAAGGCCAAAGCGATACCCATTTTGTGTATCCAAGCTACGCAGACCCTCGTGAGGATAAGAAACCGCACAGATAGAGGGTAAACCAGAAGAGAAGAAAACGTGGGTGTTTAATGCAGCAACAATTTCTTCCGCCCTGCATCCATCGTCTAAAAAAGGAAGCTCACCATGGTGATATGAACGTGAAGACCAACAATAAGGTCTCTTCTCCGACCTGCCGAAGGATCTTGTCTTGTCCCGAATCACCTTGGCAGCCATCATCACTATCAACAACCCGTGCCGCCTTGGCTATACAGGCATACACTATTGGTGCAAATCACACGCACATTTACAGCAATATTGTAATGTCCTGCATTTGGGACGACACATAATGCATCCTATACCCATCATACATCATATACATAAATAAAACAAGCATGTATAGTATACTACTTGCCACCACCTATAAGCGAGCAATCCTCCAAGCACATCATTGCCACCGTAATAAGAACTGAGTTGCCGCGTCGGAATGGATGAATAACAGTGCCATTTCAAACACGACCAAAGATCGTCAGGTCCCGACGCTTTGGAATAAACTAATGCTGCTGTCAGAGCAATAATGCTTCTTGGAAACTGTGTGCGCGGAGATCTCGATGGTGCACAATTTTATTTTTGGAAATGAACAAGCATCGTCTTGGGAGTAAGGTGGCGAAATGAGAATTAAGGGGGCAACGTTAAATAGAGAGAGCACAAAGCCGCGACTAAGCACTTTTTGCACACAAAGAATGAGAACAGGTAAGAATAAGGAGACCATGCCAACTTTGCACGGGTTAACCGGCAGTGCTGCTTGTCAAAAGTGGATCAAGCACGATGTTGTTGGCCAATACATATCCCTGTTTGCCCATTACAATGACAGCAGTTACTCTTTCACAGCCATGAGTTTTATGAATTTTGAATATCAAGTGCACAATGAAATCACGCCGGCATACATAATCGATTTCAAGCAGTAAAAAGAGCAGCAATAACAGTAACAGGATTTTGCAAGTAATCCAAAAAAAGAAGGAAAGGGGTAAGGGTGGGAAAGGAAAGAGAAAGAGTGGTGTGTGCAATTGTGCTTTGCCTTTCTTGGCGTGCGAAGCAGGTATTTTCCCCTTTTCCCTTCCCCCTTCAACAATGATAGCTTGTTATAGTACAGAGACCACGCGCGCATAGGGATCGACAGGACATTGCGACTTGTACGAATTTGGCAAATTTGAGATCGACGACCAATCCCAGGTCGGATTACCCTCGGGTCATTGCAGTATTTGGGGGTCAATGTCTATTGCCTTTCACCTTGGGGGGACTTGGAAAACCAAACTAAGGCAAGAAGACTGACGATGGAAGAGGTAAGGTGCTCAGGTCCCTCTTTGTGTTTCCCCCTCCCTAAATAAACTACCCAAGAAGACTGTATTTTGCTTGGCACAAATGGGACTTTGATCCCTCTCGCTATGTATCTCCTTTTCTTTTACCTTTGATCTTTAATGAGTTGCATTGATAAACATGCCCTTACATCCTATATATGGCATCATCATGATCTACACAATAAAGTGGCAAATCATACAAAGATTATACGACTCTGATCATCATCAACCCCATTTTCTTTCTTTTTCTTTTCTTTTCTTTATTCATTCTTAGGCATATGCTCTGCATTTATCACTCTCGTCATCCTGCAGTCCCTGAGCAGTGATCAAGTGCATTGTCGATCCATCGGCTGTTCTCAGGGTGAGCTGATCTTATATCACTTGCATGAAAGACATTGCCAAGAGGCAGTTTTATGACATATCTATGAATGATACATCATAAGTGACGCGACGTGATCAATTACTGTGTCCATGTCGCATAGAGAAGGCTTGTGTTGCCAAGCATTTACAGGGTCCTTTAATCGTATTACGGATGCACCTCGGGATTATGGATGCGGAGAAAGAACAAGAAGGCTAATGGTGCATTGACAAAGAAGAACCGTGAGAAATAGATGAATCGATAAAAGAGGTTGCGATATACTAAAATAGAAAAAGATTGTTATATCTCGATCTATGATGAATGATGATGCTTGCTGCATCAAGAGGCTTACCGTGCATAGATTATGTCATTGTTGAATGCAAGGTTCATGCCGTGTAACAGGTTGAATTTTAAGATGATTGTGTGGGGTGGATGATGATGACAGACATATATGCCAAGAGAGAATGCATTCTGCAACCCGGGAATATGGTTAAGATTTGAATACCAGAGATAGATGGGTTTGCTGCGTTAAGCGGGGGAAGCGGGGAAGCTGTTGGTCAAGAGCGAGAAGGGGGGTTTTCCGGAAGATTTTGAAGGGCACTTTCCAAAACTTGACAAGTATTTTCCCATTGGCTGCTTTCACCCATTCACATTTATCTCGAACGGCATAGCTTCCATATTATTTACGCTTTCCTTTCACTTTCCACAATAATGGTATATTCTAAAAGTGCCGGCCCATCATCATCGACACCACCACCATCACAGTCTTTTAACAATATCGGCATATCACCATCATCGGCGTCATCTCCACCGTGTGGCCTTCAATACATGGATAATGTTATGTCTCGTTTTGGACACCATTTATCAGCTCATCAACGCACTTCCTTATCCCAATCCATGGTTCCCAGTCTCCAAAGTAGTGCTCCTGCTTATACACATTACACAGGTTGGAACACAGCGGCTGGTACATCCATGCCGCACGCCAACAGCAGCAATAATAGAACTACTCCAATATCCACTCTCGATGTAGCTACACAAACCCCATGTACATCTTCTCTAGACATTAGCCCACGACCCATGGACATTGATAAGAAAGCAGCATAACCACCCCACGATATCAATAAAATCACCACCGCCACCCCCAATGAAAATTTTCTTGTGCTCCAAAGGTTGCACAGCGGCAACACCGCATTGGATATTGCACAATGCATTTGGGATCATCGTCATCACTATGCTATTCTTTTGCACCTGTAGACGATTCCCTCTTATTCTTGTTTTCAATTCAGCTTGGGAAGAAAATGACGGGTTGGTTGAATTTAACGGGCACTTGTAATTAGAAAGACAAAAAGCACAAAGCAAAAGTGATTGCAGTGGTGGCTTGTCATCGTATAATGCTGGTCAAGAGATAAAAGGCTGGGCTCATGTTACACACCAAGGCAACATAAAAGGGGAGGGTGATCTTGTTTTTCTTTGTTTATCAACATTCAACGTCATAATATAGCCTTTTCACGTGAGACATGCAATGAGTTACAAATACGTAGCGGAAAACTTATTTGGGTTTGCCAAAGGCAAGCATATCCTTTTGTCACCGTATCAGATTATTATTAATGGTTGAGCAAAGATGGGCCATTGAGAAAAGCATGTTGGTAGGAAAAATGACAGGACGAATGATGTTCAATCGTTTGAGGTGGTTGTGGTGCCTGAATTTTCCTCATCGATTAATGCATTTGCAAACTTACAATCAATAGGCAGGTCGGCAAATATGATCCGTCACACGTCGGATATATACTTGTTCCAGCACAATTAGCTGTGATGAGCACCGTCTTTGATTCTTAATTGCGCCTCCTTGAGACTAGGGTGAGGGGAAACCTTATCCCTTGTTGCTGTTGCATCTGCTCATTGGTGGGAAAAATCAAACCCGATCGCGATTTATCATGTCTTTGAAATCCTGGAACAGCAGGATTTAACGCCGACGCATACTACATGAGCATTTATGTATTTATCTCGGTAAATGAATGCGGATCAAGAAAAGTAGGACTTAACCTTATGCATATGGCTTCTTGGTTGTCTCATTTCAAAACACGATGTCGTGTGTTCAAAGTTGAAACGTTGTATCTTGCAAAATGTGGGGTAATAACCATGGTAGGAAATAGCCAATGCCGTGTGCAATGATACTTATCATCACATTATTGGTATTACCAAAGATTACTTGCGACAAGCAACTAATAAACTTTATTTTGAAACCATGAATATGAGCGATAAGAATATGACAATGCATCATCGATGATTGGATTAATGGACCGGTAACAAACAAGGGTGCGAAAGGAAGATGAGTAATCAATCGCCTGATGAGACTAAGGTAATAGTATTGAAACAAAAGTAACGTAAGAAACAAAGGCCCTGTCTCAATATCCTGCGTTGAGTAATTATGATGGATCTAGTAGTCAGAGGCTGGGGAAGGTTGAATTAAGCGGAGCCAACTTCAACAGGCGTCGGTAGCAGCCGATCCACAAAATGGTTTGCCAGTGATACGCATCCCATACATAAACCTTGGTTATTTTCAACATGGAATGTACTTGCCAAGAGTCGCAAACATTTCCCAGCACTACCTGATCAGGACCGCGCTTATTTGTTATACGATTGTGTACCTAATCATTTGGTGTCATGATTTGCACTAGTTGACCTGTTTTCGGAGAAGGGTTAAACTTTTCCCTTTGAAACCTTTTTAAAGAAGTGCATCGATCTTTTTCTTCGGTTTTGATCCGCTCTTTCTCCACTTTTTCTCGACGCAGTTTTCCTACATATTCCATGCCGAACACCCCAGGATCCAACAAAGAATCCATTGAAGAACGCAACGAGATCACTCTCACCTCCGGTGATGACTTGAAAAAAGAGTTTTCCCATCACAGCAGTGATATCGAAAAGAACGTTCCATCCGATCTATCGGCCACCCAACAAAAAAATGACGACTTTGACGATCAAGAGGATCCTGCCAGTTATCCCGGCCTTGTCGAATGTGCTCCTTTTCCCACGCTTGGATCTGTAAATGAGATCACACAAACGCTGTCCAAAACATACACCAATAGAACAGCTCGTGGTATACCCAAAGGTGACGGATCCATCCAAGATGAGGAAAATGAAGGCATATCACCAGCAATTGGTCAGGCATACCACACAGAAGGATGGAGAAATCCCGGTTGGCTTACCGTTATTGCCGTATTCCTTGTAAACTTTAGTGTATTTGGCACAGTATTTAGTTGGGGCAATTATCAAAAGCTGTATGTATTATGCGCTGCTCATATAATGTTCTCATATTGATACCTTTATCCTTATAGCTACTTGAACGAAGTATACGCTGATCAAACCGACTCTTTTCGAATTGCATTTGTTGGCACGTCAGCCAATGCCATGCTATTATCCACCGGTCTCTTCCTTCAGCCTGTCATTCGCAAGATCAAATATAGAGGTACCATGGCCATAGGCACCATTCTTGCACCTCTCGGTCTTATTCTTGCCAGCTTTGCTACTCAATTATGGCATGTGTGAGTATCACATTATATATATATATCAACCACATGGTATCTTGGTGGAAGCTGATGACAACGTTGTTTCCATAGTTACCTTTCTCAAGGTATCCTTTTTGGCCTTGGCAGCGCATGTGTCTTTTCACCTTCCATCACGCTCCCATCACAATGGTTTGTTAAGAACCGCGCCCTTTCTACGGGTCTTGCAGTGAGTGGATCCGGCGTAAGTATTACATACCAAGAAAAAAATGCTTGCATTGTATATTGAAATCCAAATGACAATTAGATTGGCGGTGTATGTATCAGCATTATGACTCAGTCTTTGATTACCAGCATTGGCTATCGCAATGCTCTTCGAGTTAACGGCGCTCTTATCTTTGCTCTCTTGGTGATTGGAACCTGTTTGGCTATTTCACGATACCCACCACCAAATCCCAAGGGTGGTTCAAGCCTTGCTATATTTGATCGTTCATTGCTCACCTGGAAGTACTTTTTTATCGTGGTGTTTTCTTTCCTTGTACCTTTTGGTTATGTCGCACCCTTTTTCTTGACACCCACCTATGCCACGGTCATTGGTGCGGATGCATCTATGGGTGCATCACTCGTCTCTATCATGTCCGCAGCTAATGCTGTGTGCCGAATTAGCCTTGGATTTGTCGGTGATCGATATGGTCGCTTGAACACCTTGTTTATTTTCACGCTTCTCTCAGGTAAATTTCATTATTCGCTCTCATGGAACAGTATCTTATTTTTCTTATTCAGGCATCTTCACCATGGTGATCTGGCAATTTTCCGATTCTTTTGGACCTTTTGTTGCATACTGTGTTCTCTTTGGTCTTACTGGCGGTGGTTTTGTGTCACTCTTGCCACCTGTCATTGCAGATATTGTTGGCATTGAGAATATCCAGAAAGGTGTCAGCTTTGCATACATGATGACTATGTTTGGCAGTAAGTATAAAAAGGACAGCTGCATGTGTCTCCGTACTCACATAGTTGTTGTATCAGATCTCCTCGGCACGCCTATTTCTGGTCAGCTTCAATCCAATTTTGGGTGGACCGCGGCTATCCAGTTTCCTGGTGCAATGACGGTTGCTGCTGCCTTGGGGGCTCTTTGTGCTCGCTTGTTGATGAGCCGGAAGATTTTCAAGAAGATTTAAAGCACTGCCATATTATTTTGTATTATTGACTTCTTCTCTTTACATACCCACGTCCTGTTCATCTTTTCTCTTTTACACCATTGTTCACGTCGCATCTTTGTACACCATATCAAATTACGTCATAATTATAGATAAATGCATACGCCTTTTCCTTGTACAAGTCCCACAGGGTGGTTGTGAGTGAGTGTGTGTGGTCCCTTCATAAGTTGTTGAATGTTAAATGATCCATGGATGATGCTTGGCAGCATGCCTGCTTGCTTTATTTTGTGCTTATGGTAGCCGTCTTGAGGAATCATTACAATGCAAAGCGGATATTAAGAATCAGGGCGTGGAATAATATACCTTCGTGTTAAGGAATATATCACACACAGCTCTCCCGATCAAACCATTTCGCGCCATGTTGAGGTGGTGTTGAGTTACATACCGATGCATTTAATCGTCATGAGAACCCATAGCACGGATCATTGACAGCATAGTATTAGGTCACACCGGTATTAATGCTTCATACTTAGAAGGAGAAGGCTACCTTTACAATATTAACTCTGTACACCATGAGCTCTGTAGTAGTGTGATCAGCTGTATTGTCTTGACCTTCTCAGCTAGCTCATTATCCCCGATGATTAGTTATATACTGCATCTCTCTCTCTCCTTTTTGGTATCTCGTTTACACTGCAAACTAAAATAATGCATATTCAGATCACAGGTGTAGCTTTATTACTAGCAATAAGAATACCATGGTGGTTGAGGGATCATCATAAAAGAAACGTGGTGCTTGTTGACGCTACAATTTTAGAGGTCAGTCTAACCATTTCAGGATGAAGGGATCTACACGGTTTGTTTTGCTGGTGGTATGCTTGATTCATGTGGCAAGAGCAGCTGACTTACTTTGGAAAAGCTATTAGAGATCAACACCAACTTTATATTCTTAAAAGAATATGATACATCCCATCAAGTTGACTAATGCATTAAAGGATAAAGGGTGTGGAACATTGGTGGCCATGGATACCATGATGATGGAGGGAGTATGATCAATAGTACATGTAACGCTCAAAACTGAGTTTCCTTTTTCGTTGCATGGAACTAGGCGCTTGCCCATTTCGACTTTTTTTTCGTTTCCTTCCTCCCATATACCTCGCTATGGATTCTAATCATCCTGATGCATTCTCAAGGACGTTGGAGAGTCGACCTCGTTCACGCCATGTTCAACCTTCCAATCAGTCTACAGCATCGCCGTCATTTCCACATAGAGACGGCTCTGTAAATCGGCTCTCTCGCGTATTCGAACACAACCCCCAACCACCACACACTGCTTGTACAGCCAACACCACCTCTCGACGATTACTCGATTCACAAACTAGCTCTCTCAATGGCACACCAGCACGACCTACATTGCCAACAAAACCTCCGTCACTACGTCTCTCTTCCTCCACTTATCAACACACTCACGATTCTCTATTGCCGAGCCCGTCATCCGAGAGTATGCCGTCGCCGGCTACAAGCACAGCTACAGTTGCTACCTCTGTGACCAGTTATACATCCGATGCACAGCAACGTCCTTCATTCTCGGAAGAACAAGCCAAGAATGCTACTCAAAACGAGATTGATCAAACATCACTTGCTTTCAGTGATATTCGAGCCAAGTTCCAACAACAAGCACAATCTACAACACCATCAATATACAATGTAAGTGAATGCTTTATTGTGTGGTTAACGGATTATAGGATTAACAAAGTGTGACATAGGTGAATGGTAGAAAGAATGGATATGTATCAACATCACCGCCATCCACGGCACCGCCTCCATTATTGCCAAAACAAGGTGCTGCCAAGCGGATGTCATCAATCAAGAACAATCAAAGACCAGCAACAGGGGTTACCACGACAATGCCAAGAACTGAAGAGGATGATGTGACCACACCAAGAAGCGGTTGTTTTGTTGCCGAATTGAGTAAACGATTGGAGCAAGCTGAAGGAGGAGCAGGATATCCAACATCACCACCACCACCACCCAAAGTAACATCAACTCGATATGTAAAACCTCGTCCTGGTTCACTACGCAACAAACCTGTCATTCCAGCACAACCCTTACCACCTACCAATAACAGCACAGAAACACGACATCCTCCTCCTCCCCCTCCTCCTCACTATCTATCCAAACGACCCTCTTCCTCCTCTGTCAATAATGGCATCATATCCACTTCCATCTCATCACCTATCACCAATACCAGCAACACATTACATATTCCAGCAATTCCGAGACATGAAACCGGTAACAGCACTGCGTCCACCTCCTCTCAATCCTCCTCAGTCGCTACCAACAACACTGAATCCTCTCCTTCAAGGAAACCATGGCATTATGGTGTTGCTCTCACTAGCTGGCTAACAGGTCATGATCATTCACATCAACCCAGCTTGAAAGATTCTATCACTATTGTCTCTTCCCATCCCGCAAGTCAAGATGATCGTCCTCCATCCGATGCTACCTCAGCCTATAGCACCCCTTCATTACCTGTGTCACCACAACCATCGGGAAAAGGATCCGATCGTGGAAAGGCTAAACGCAGCAAGGTGGTTCAAGAACTCGTCAGCACCGAAAAAGCTTATCAGAAGGACATGCTATTGCTGAAGGAGGTGTTCTATGATCGGGCACAAGCTCCAGGTTCGCCATTGAGTAGAACGGATGTCAAGACCCTCTTTTCGAACCTATTGGATATTATTGAATTGGAGGCATCTTTTGTTGAAGCATTGGAGATTGCAACAGATAACCGTGATGATGAATCAATTACGATCGGTGCTGCTTTTCGCCAATTTGTAAGCATGCATAACAATGACGTATTGGCTTTTTACTAAGACTCTATGATAGATGTCAAGTATTGATTGTATCTATTGCGAGTATTGCAAACGACATGAAGATGCTGTATTACGTTTACAGGAGCTGGAGATGAATGCTGATACGCATGCTTTTCTGAATGTGAGTTGAGCGGAAATATCGCGTGGTTGAATCATGACTTATGTTATATATATAGGATTGCCAAGCACAAATGCAAGGGAAGACTACTAGCTGGGATTTGGGGAGCTTATTGATCAAACCCGTACAGCGTGTCCTCAAGTATCCATTACTTTTGCGGGTATGCAAGAACCTCATTAATGAAGCTTTGATCCCTACTCACTGAATTCGCTTAGGAAATCTTTCTATTGACACCTGCCGAGTATTCTGATCATGATGATCTGGCGAGTGCTACACAAGAGATCCAAGAGGTAGCTGATCATATCAATGAGATTAAGCGACGCAAGGATATTGTGGAAAAGATTGTGGGCGACAAAAAGAAGACAGAGATCAACGTAAGTATGGCGATGGGGGGACGTTCTATTTTATTGATGAACTAACACTATTACATTCTAGGTTGTGTAAGTTTTCATTCACCTTGGAATGTATAAGTAGAGCGAGATGATTGACATTCCTCGAATAGGCACGGCATCAATAAGAAGCTGACTCGACGAGCACAGCGATTCAAGCAGGCAACTGGTTTTGCAGCTGAAGCAACACAGGATGCGTCTTTTGATATGTTACACTTGCGATTTGAAGAACAACGTGAGATTGCTCAGCAGCTGGCACGAGATGTCCAAGGATGGGTGCGACAAGTCAAGAACCATTTTGAGACTTTACGTATTATGGCTGAGAGCTTGGAGACGTTATATAGCTCTTGGGGTGGAGTAAGAGTCAAGAGCATGCAGCGCATACGAGCATTCGGTGAAATGACGACGGCCTTTTCATCCACCATGACGCGCGTGCTTGATAGCAAAGTACAAGGCATTGTCTATAGCCGCATTGATGGTTTCCTTACGGTGTTTGATAACCCCAGTCAAGTGATCAGCAAGCGCGCACAAAAATTACTTGATTATGATCGTGTTCGAGACATCAAATCCAAAGGCGATACCCCTGACAAGTCATTACAAGAGTCAGCAGATGCCTATGTTTCAATCAATGCACAACTTGTCGATGAGTTACCCAAGTTTTTCAAGTTGACTGGCGAATACTTTGATGTTATTATTGGCGAGCTTGCAGCTGTACAAATGTCGTTTTATGAAGAAATGACACGAGAATGGCAAAAGCTGTTACAAAAGCATTTCAGCACCAGTGGCACCGATCTCTCTACAGATGGAATCATTGCACAATATACAGCCAGCATGCAACACGTGGAACGACTCGTGCTAGACATCACACCACTCAACAAATCTGTATGGAACGCGATACCCGGTGTGATCCCAAACACGCCACCTTCAATAGGCGACGAGAGGAGTAGTATCCGATCCATGTCCACTGCATCATACCAAGATAGTTACTTTTAACAATGATTTTCAAATGTACATATATAATGCTATTATTACTAGTAGTAATCTTGAATAGAATCATCAACAGAGAGCGAGTTCGCGAGTGTATTTATCGAGGTCATCGAGTTGTTTACGGAATTCACGTTCACTGATAAGTTTGTGCTTGTGCTTGAGAGCAATGCAGATGGCTTTGATGGTGGTCGATTTCAATACAGCCACTTGATCGGGTTGTGTTGCATAAAACTCCTTCGCATCGACATAGGGTAGTTGTAACCAATAACCCCATACTGCTTCCACCACATGTCGATTCACCTATTATCCACCATCACAACCACTATTAGCATGCATAATAATAATATCTACGTCTATCTTTACCTTGGGTGTCACGTTATTCTCTAAACGAGCCGAGCCTCCCACAACTTGTGTTCTGCCAAAACCCAAGGTGTTGGCTTGCTCCTTCACCAGCTTACGCCATTTCGATCGAAAGTTTGCAATGTTGCCCTGGCAAGATATTATAATACGATCGTTGGGGTCGATAGGCTGATCAATGTGAATGCCATTCGCTACGTCTGCTGCTTCTTCGTTGGTGATATATCGGCTTCGCACAAAAACACGTCGTTGTCGTCTCCAGAATTCTTTTTCTTTGTCTCTGGGTGTTGGTGTTTCTCCTATAGCAACAGGTGCATCCAGAGCAAGAGGCACTTGTAACGAGGCTCGTCGATAAGCATAGTCAGATCGAAGCTTGTGGTGTTCGTTGGCTACTTTTTTGGGAGGGATGGATTTTGTATTGGATGTCGGCGTTGATGAAGATGGTGATGATGAGGATGAGGATGGTGGTGGTGGTGGTGCTGCAACTGATTGCGGTTGAGGTGTCGTGGTGGATGGTATTTGTTGATGATTTACGGGGCGGTCATTGTCATTTTCAGTGTCGTGAGGTTGATGCCGAAAACGTTTGGATGGAACGGGTGTGCCGACACCAATCTCATTGAATGAAGATGCTATGTGAGGATATCGTCTTTTATGCGAAGTATCGTTTCGGATATCTGAAAGTGGTGTTGATTTGAGTTGCTGTACATAAGTCAATGGATTGTCGCGAATAGAATATACATCTACTCCTATAAAACGTATCAGGATTTGGGGCATCATCATAAGGGTAGCGGGTGTCATTTACGTTGATGAGATGATGAAGATGCTTTTCGTAATGATGATATAGATGACATGGCTATCGACACAATAAAAGTTTAGCATTCTCCATAATAAAGACAATGAACATGCATTGAATAGCGCTTTAAACCTTTTGCTTTGCCTTTCAAATGATTTGCGGCTCGGGCGTCGGTTTGGGGCATGATAATAGGAAGAATTGTGGAACAAGAGGCATGGCATTGGGGCCACACATTTTATAATTAAAGGCTCTATTGAAGTCACAACTCCGCTGATATTATATGTATGGGACACTAGCTATGCATGTATGTCTATTTCACCATCGAAGCCAAGAATAGCGCTTTCATAATCTTGGGAAGATCCTTATTTTCGGAACAGATAGTAGCTTGGCTACCGAGCGCCTTTTGTAACCTACATAGTGGAACTTAGCACTCCTAACCAAACATCCAACCCCAATGAAAAGTAAATACTTACTGCTCAGCCTGGCCTTGCAACGAACCGATAAAAATCATTTGCGCAGTAACTCGGTCATCAGACTTCAAAACTATGTGATTGGAGCATTGATCAGCATATGGTTGGTGTATATGCACGCTATCATCATCGTATCTTCAAATCTTACCTCTGGCGATATCATTGGGGTGGATATTGTATTGAGTGATATTGGCATCCGACATAACTACCACAAAGTAGTCATCGCCTTCTTCTTTGACGATTTCCTTCACTGAATGTGATACTGCACCAAGGGTGTTGTCTACAAGAGATCATGTCAAAAAACAGGGTCATAGTAAAAATTTGTCGTCATTTACCTCCACTTAGGCAGTATTGTGAATGGGCACGCATCTTGTTGATAATCTCGAATTCCTCCTTCTCCGTTTTGGGGTGTTTTCCTGGAGTCACAAACTCAATATTGGCTCCATCGCCACTGTGACCAATGATGCTGTAGGCAAACTTTTGCTCAAATCCTCTGAAGGCTTCCATCAACATAAGGGCTACTTCCAACGAGCGTTCCAAACGGCGATCATGGGTATTGAAGCGGAACATACTAGTGATAGTTGAAGGAAAAGGAAGAGTAAGATTCACGAATATGGATACAACGTGTATTTCATGGTTGTTTACCTTGCAGATAAATCAAAAACAAAGTTCATACGTTTTGGCTTTTCTTGAAACAAACCAATTTCAGGGTCATCTTCACCACGCTTGCGATAAATTGCACGTTCACCGGTCAAACCTTCAATGCTATCGAGAAGTTAGCGCATACCATATATGTACCATTACAATTGACTTACATCTTGGTGTCATCCAAATCACCAGAGGCTTGATTTTTGAGCCATACTCGTTCTTTGTTTTTGGCTTCTACGCTTTCAAGAATGACGCGCAATTCACGCACCTCGCGGCGTACATTGTCCATATATTTTTGGAAGACCTATATTTACCCCCTGTGAGGATCGCTGAAGAATGGAAGAGAAATGGATGATCACATACCGTGTAATCTCCTTGTGTCATATCCAGCTTGGTCAACATCTTCTCCATGGCGTGTTCATGCATCTCCCTGTAAACCAGTGTTAGATAACGAATACGGCATTTACAGACATATACTACTTACTTTTGAGCTTCAGAGACCTCTTGGGGTTGGTCGCTTGCCGTACGCTATAATACCAACTTATAAGAATACAACGGCATGTCATTAGTGGAGTGTAATTAATTACCAGTTTGAGGTTGTTGATATCCTCAAAAGTAGCTTCATCACGTCCACCTTCATTCATATTGGCTCCAGAGCTAGCTCCACCACCACCTGATCCTTCGCCTTGGGATCCACTTGAGGTGCCATCACCCGATCCTTCACCACCTCCAGAACCTTGACCTGATCCTTGGCCTTGGCCTTGACCATTTCCTTGGCCTTTGCCGTTACTTTCACCAGGAGCAGAGGCTTCACCGACAACTTGTTGATTTCCCTGCATATCTTCATTCTCAGGCTAGCAACAATAGATGCTTGTCAGTCAAATATGTAGCTGATTTACAAGTTTATAACACTACATACCTTGTCGGTTTCATAAATGACCGAAAGCGCTTTTTGGTCAACACCAACCATTTGTTTCCATGTCTGAGCTGCCTTGTAAAGCTCCATCGATTCCACCTGCCAAACACGCACGACACCGGTGGCATCCATAGTAAGTAGGTTTCCATTTGGTAGCTCGCACATGGATGCGACATGACGCTCGACTTGGAACCTTGCAAAGCTGGGATACTCGCTAGCAATTGTTTAGTACACATATAAATAGGACGCAGAACAAATAAAGATATACCTCTCGATATTGCCCATGTCGGCCAAGGGTATCTTGATACGCCAAGCTTGATTTCTTGCAGGGTTCACAATGTCCAAGAATCCTTCAGGTCTTCCATCCTATAATGATGCACTTAGTAAAATGGATTTAGACATCACAAATAAAAGTACTTACAGCAGGTGGTTGAATGACAGCCATTTGCTTGGAGCGTGTTAAAGCCAAGGCACATCCCTTAATTCTTGCAGGTGCTTCTTCAACGTTGCCTTGCTTCAGATATGCATACACGTCAATTGTTCCAGTCTTGGTCAAGAAATTGTCAAACGAGCAACCATGTAACATGCTTGCAAACTTGTCAGCACGAACATTTTGAGCAAATTTGGCACCAGAACTATATCGCATGTCATCAGTTACTCGTACCAACCTATGCACATAGGTAGCAGATATACTTACGCAAACTCATTCCAGAAGACATTCACCAAGTCGCTCACATATTGGCCATTTTGACCGAGAGCCTGGATTGGTTCCATGATGGTTGGAATAGCCGAGGCGTCTTCAGAGTACACTGCATAGGTGGCAGCATCACGACTTCCCTTTGCAAGCCAGAAATTCGGTTCCACGACAAGAATTTGTTTGACTATTGCATGGCATGAGTATCCATTGATCATTGATATGTAAATATGGCAAGTCAAAGATATATACTTACTGCGGATGGGCAAATTCAGGGTATACTGTTGTGATGTATTGAAGTCTAATACAGCCAAAGCACTCTGATCCTCTTGGTAGAACACTATAGGGGTTGATGTTAACACACGATATCAATGATTCATCGTTCTCGCAAATCCATGCGACATACCAAGGATACCAAAGGCTGCCAATTCATTACACATGATGGACTTGATCGGTTCCATACCTCGAAGCTATCATTGGCAAAATCAATATCATCCACTTTTGTAATCATCTCATTTGACATACCACCACAGACATGATCTTTTTGCCATTAAAGTCGCAGCAGAGGAGCTCGTTGTTGGATGGGTTATGTAACGCGAGATACTTGACAAAACCCTTGACGCGGATAACAGCAAGACGTAAACGAGGAGGAGCTACAAGGGGTGAATGTGAGTAAAATAGTAATAGCGCATCTGGGGTATCTACCTACCACGTTGAAGAGGGAAGTATTCATAAAGATCAAGGCTATCGACACGCTGATGGCGAGGCTCGACATAATGAAGGGTGACA
Organism: Lichtheimia corymbifera B2541; assembly: GCA_000697475.1. NCBI lineage: Eukaryota > Fungi > Mucoromycota > Mucoromycetes > Mucorales > Lichtheimiaceae > Lichtheimia > Lichtheimia corymbifera. The sequence goes on from JNEU01000871.1 coordinate 56,271, forward strand.
GGGTTGGTGGTGACCATGAAAAGCGAGCCATCGTCGAGTGCAGCAACATCCAAGGCTTCACCACGCGTTGGGACGGTAAAGTTGTATAATTGCTCGGAAAATACAGTAGATCGACCTTCGCGGCGTTCAAGCTGCTTCACCTTCTTTCCTGTTTCCAGGTCCCAACCACCCTACATGAGATATCAGCACTTATATCCTTTTTCCATGATGCTGTGTATGATACTTACTCGAACAGCCATGCTAGATTTTTCTACCTTGACCTCCTTCTTGCTTGCTTGGGGCACTCGCGTCCATTTTTCACACAAAAGAGGTTCACCAAGCTCGACAATATCACCGAGGCTCATTGAGAAATCCGACTCCAGACCCACTGGAATACCATGTTTCTCGAAAATCTCGATCAGGAGCTCTTTGGATGCTTGGTCGTATTGATCAAAGTCGAAAACATTCTGCATGATCTTAGAGATGCCTTCTCCTGGATAAGTCTATCAAGTGTTTAATGAGCAACTTGCACGTATACAAAATTTCGATAGCTGCAATTACCTGCAAGTGGAGAACAATATTGACCAGTTCACGTGTTGAATAAGGATAGGAAATGAGACTACCAGGACAAGTTAGTCAACTGCCATCCAATACCTATGGTGATGATCCTTACCCCTCATCCACTAGTTTACGTAGATCAGTGAAGGCGCTTGAAAGCTTTTCCAGCATGTCTTCAGGAACATCAGGACCGTATTTTCGCAATAAATACATCTACGTATGGGGCATAAGAATTCCTTCCATGTCGTCGTATTTGCCAAAATATACCTCAGATGACTTGTCAGGGTTATCCACTGCATGGCTATAGAATAGATCGAGTAAGTAAGGTAGCCGACAATTACTTCAAGATTACTTACCAGCTAAAGACATCACCGATTTCACGATAAAAGTCATTGCCTAAGTATCATTCAATTAGTCTCGTAATCCACAATCAATAATGAGACAAAGAACCATACCAAGGAAGGGATAACCTAAATAGGAATAACAATATCCACATTAGCATTCAATCTCATACAAGGGGCATTGAACCAACCTGGTCGATTTGCCAAAACAATCATTCGGAAATTCTAATTAGGAAAGTTGTTATAAGCATAAATGTCACGTAGTCTTCGAGACAATGAAACTTACAGGATGGATAAGCACATAGCGATCGCCTTCTTGGACATCAGATTCCTTGGATACGATACGTCGTCCATCTCCTAGCACCATTTGGCCATCCTCCACAAGACTCTTTAGCACGGCAGTGACATAGGTAGGAGCCTTGTCAGCCTCGTCGATAACAAGAATTGTGCCTGTAGGCAAAAGTAAGCAAAACATCAATGCCTTTTTTTTTGACAAATCAAATACCATTTTGTACAGCCTTGACGAGAGGTGAATCTTCAAATATCAAGACACCATCGCGGATGGCAGGAGTCGTGGTCAAGCTCTGGACAGTGCTATCACGATGAAGCTGGATATATTCACGAGGCAATTGCAAGAGCTGCAAAAAGTAATCTGCCAACTTGTTCTTGCCAACACCCTGGTTACCAATAAGCAGCAAATGATCGCCTTTAAAAGATGCATCAGTTGAATAGCAGTGAAATAGCATGCATCTTTTTTTATACATACCAAGTTGATAATCCTTCAACATTTCTCGCAAGATCTCAGTATGAGCGGGATTTTCATGGAAGACCACATTAGGGATCAACATGGGATCGCCATTCTTGAAAACAGGTTCGACCACGTTGCCAATACGGATTTGTTGTGGGTTATCACGCGAAGGCAACACCTCGATTTGAAGCTTCTCAAGGTCGATTTCGTCCTTTGGTGGATAGATTCCATTTGCAACCATCACTTCATGAAGCACTGTTCTGGCGGCTGTCGGCATGAATCGGGAAAGAGCAGCCTTATGGATCGTCTTGTAGAGGTTTTCATCATCAAAGTAGGCGAGATGGCGACAAATACGAATAAGCTGACGTGTTGACAAGGCACTCGATAGCATGCGAATAGTCTCATCCTTATCACGGCGCAGACGTCTGGCAAACATCAGCAGCTGTCTTAGCTTATCTTCATTCACACCAGGTGAGAGCATCTTGAGCACTTGTTGTTCTTCCTACATGTGCGCGTGTGAGTAAAGCAAATACGTCAAGTTGGCTATTGTTTTCTTTACCTCGGATGGAAGGCTGTCGACGACGACAAAATGGAACATGGATAAAATCTCGGCAGTCAACCAAGCTCCAGCCTTGGCATCGCTTTGGCCACTCACACCAGCACGAGCAAGAGCGATGATTCTAAACGAGGGGTGGATCGGAATCAAGCGCTTGGCATCCATATCATCGATGGTAAACTTGTTCTTTTTCATCAACTTTTCATAACGGTGAGAGCTGATCAAACGTGTTCCATCAGGTAGCTGGGTTTCCCGTTCATTGACTAGGCGCTGAAGTGTGTTCAAGGTGCCATATGATAATGCCTCGATGCCATCGAGCACAGCCAAGTGGCCACGAATAGCGGCTTCGACCAAAAGGGAATTCTATAGCAAATTTGTGAGTATCTTGTATCATAATCAATAAAGGAAAACTTACATCCCAAACGGTGTCACCGGTGGGTGTGGTGGATCGTCGTTGAAGCAGATCACGCGAAGACATATCACGGTATAGAGGGATGTAATCAATTGTATAACCAAGATTGCGTGCAACTATATACACATTATATCAATCATCCTGGTTCACCCGGCATGTTTGCAAATAATACTTACAGTGTCGAACCAATGCAGACTTTCCTACACCCTTGTGTGTGCCAATCAAGCAGATATCATTTCCACCAGCGTGCACCAGCATCATGGATGTAAAAATGTCACGGTGATAAGGAGTTTCAACAAAGAATTCGGCAGGACTGAAAGGATTGGGCCCACATGCAATAGAAAGACCAATCGGCATCTTATCCACGTGAGAAAAGGTTGCAATGGCACGATGAACATAGGCGCTCTCATCCACAGATACTGTTGGACGATGTGGATCAATATTTCGAAGCTCGTATCCTGAGAATGTTTGATTGACCTCTTCATGCGCTTCCACAATACGACCTCGTACACCAAATCGTCGATATGCTGCTTCAATAACACCAAGCTGTTCCAGATCGCATGTTGGAAGGAGCGGATATGGATAAAGAAGATCGACAAGGAAGCGTGGATGAATATCCGGTAATGAAGATAAGAGTGCTGACAAAGTTTCCACTGTCATTGGGAATTCAGGTACTTCAATCTCGCGGCTTGCACTCTTGTCACGTTGAATACACAATACCAAACTAATAGAAACGAGACGCTCAACGAGTTGACGATTCGCTTTGTTGTCAGTCAATGCCATGATCTGGTTTACTTGGGTGTTGAAGCTGGGCGCACGGATATCACGAGATTGAAAGCGAGATCGTAATGGAGGATCCAAAGGATAACCAATATAAGGCGGCACAGGCAATCCTATAAAAAGTATTAGATCATTGTACTTGAACCTCGCCTTTCCCATCACACACACACACACACACTTACCAAGAGCAAAGACAAGGAATCGATCACTGACTTTATCAAACTTGGAGTATCCATCCACTTTTTCAACATCCTTGGTCGTAAGGAAACGTCCATCATCCAATCCCATCTCACGGTTCTCCAAAAGGTTGTTCAAGATTGGGAGCACGTTACGTTCGGCTTTCTCAATACCATCCAATACAAGGATTCGTCCATTGATAGCAGCACGCACAGCAGCTTGATCCACATAGAAAGAAGTGCCATTCTGAAGTTCTCGGCGTTGCTTGAGATCTGCATCGGTGACATCCTTGGATAACGCTACATATTCAATCCTTGGGCAATCGCATAAGCATGATGATCATCCGCTCGGTAGATAGCACTCACTCTCTTTGTGTCATCTCTGCATATTTCATCACCAATTGTCTACGAAGAGGACCAGGAGGACCGATCAAAAAGATATCTTGGCCAAGCTAAAACGCAACTGTTATCACATGAACCATGTTGATGATATGTAATCCTCTTACCTTATCCTTTTGCATCATCCTTATCATTGTCACGCAATGTTGTAAGTAATCCTGGCAATCCAAGCTATCAATAGCATCACTTACCATCGTAAATGCCGTAATATTTCCTAGAGCAATGCAAGTCAGAAACCACTTGATGCATAATAAATACAGTTCATGTATGTCGTACCTGTGATTCTTGATAGAACGGTCCCTCGAGTTCAGGTACAAGCTCTGGGTTGGAAGGAGGAACAATAGGCATAACAACGTCGCCAATGCGCACCGATTTAACATTAACTAGAGTACCGCCATTGAGCTATCTTTCGAAGGGACACAGTGCTAGTATAAAATATACCCTCATGAATGAGATCGTCTTCCTCGGAATCGGACCAGCCGCTTTGTGCTTCGGATAGGACTTTGCCTAGTTGTCGTAAACGCCTCCTCGCTTGTTTTTGCTGTTGATTCGTCGACATTGCAGCTGACAAGAAGAAAGACAAGTTGCGGGGAAAGGGACCAGCTTTTAAATGATGCCTTATTCTCGTTTAGTCATCAGCTCCAAGGTTGCTGGGTTTCACTTTGTCCTACCTTTCGATCATTGTGGAGGTTGTCATCGCAACGAACGAGACCAAAGATGGATACAGTGGATAAGATGATAGGAATAGTAGAATAAAGAGATCGATGAATGCAATAAAGAGGAGGAAGCCAATCTTAGTCTAAACAATGGACACATAATCCGGGTGATGAGTGGGTGTAATGCATATGTGGATTGCATCTATGACATTTGCCTGCCATCATTGTCGGTGAAAGAAAGTGTGCCCCGCATGTGAAAAACCATGACTACACAAAATTGGATATAATATTCACTGCTGCTGATAAAGCTGTATTGCTTATGATCCGTGAGAAGGAAACACCCATTTCAACATGTAATTTATATACAACAATGAGATATAATAAAACCAGATTACTTTTATGTAAAAAAAGACAATGACTACGAACCACCTCCAGGTGTGTTGCTTTCAAACTTCTCATCCAATAGCTCCCGGAAACCTGAAATGATCTCATTCTCTCGCTTCATTCTTTGTTCTTGAGCATGCTGAAGCAGTAATCGCTTTTCTTCCGCTGAAATAACTTGGTTTTCCTTTCTCATACGAACAGCGTTCATGCGTTGATGTCTATTCGATAAGGCTTAGTAACATGTCTAGAGCAATGCTATTATGCAAAAAAGTACCTGCTACCGCTCATGACGAAACCTGCATTCTCATAGTCCGCGATCTGATCACCGGATAAACCAATTTCACCACGACGAGGAATACGTTTGCCTTGTTGGACATAGGCTGCCATTGCAGAACCTTCACCAGGCAAGAGTGCACCACCATAACTATAGCCCTTTGTTAGCTATACGACATATAAGCAAAAAATACATTGTACTTACGCTCTCTCATCGGGCATATCATCATCTTTGGGAAGCATGACCGGACCAACTATAGTATTATCCTCATCAGGTATATTGACTATGAAGCAGAATTGTGAGCATATGCGTATCATGGAATGTTGAATCTATGGTAACTAACCTTCTTTCTCCACCCATAAATCCTCGACAGCATCCAATTGAGATTGATCCACTTGGAGTTGTTTGGCAGCAGCAGCATTCTCGCTCTCGCTTGCAGATGATTCTGTTTCTGATGGTGTGATAGAACGTCTTCTCTTTTTCTTGGATGATCGTCGATGCGATGATTTCTTCTTTTTGCTGCTAGATTTTCTGCTCTTGTGTTTGCGTCGTCTTCTACGTCGATCATCATCACTGCTGCTATCATCCGATTCTGCATCATCCTCGCTATCCGAATATCGACGTCTGCGTTTCGAACGAGAAGTTTCTTCTGGCGTTAATGATCGTCGTCGTGGTTCTGGAGAAGGTGCCCAAATCGTGGCTGTACTGGAATCTCTCACACGTTTACGACTAAATAGCATATATGTAATAATGTAAGCCATCATGCTCCCACATTCAATATACAATACATACTATTCCATATAAGTCTCTCCTGGCATTCTTGGGAATCCATCAATGTTCTCTTCATCCTGATAATATCTTCCAGCCCGACGAGGAGGAGATCGACGGTCTCTGCTTCGATCGTCGTTACGGAAACGTCGAGGGGAGTCATGGGAACGATCGCGATGACGACGATAACGTGGTGAAGGAGATCGACGACTGTGTCTTTCTTTACGAGAATAGGGTGAGGGAGATCGATGTCTTGACCGACTGCGAGATGGCATTTGTGTGCTGTTGGAAGGAGGGTGAAAGAGGTGCACACACACACACACAGACACAGCGCTGCTATTTTACGGCCCGAAAGCCAAATGCTCTTTCTGCGTTGCCCGTTTTGCTCCTACAAGATCACCCCCACCCCCTCTCCTTGAGCATAATGGAATCGTTGCGAACGGTGATTTCACGGTTGTTTGCCGATCCACAAGATCCTACAGCCACTGTGAGTTTGTTCATCCCATTGTCCTATTCCCACGTGCCCTTCATTCCTTACTTAAACTCATGCTTTACAATAGCCGTTGGAAGACACCAACCGACGATATTGCGGGTAACAACGCGCTTCACTTTATATTCTTGACGTGGTCGATATTGATTTGGATATTGTAGTTATTTCAGTCGAAAACCATCCAAGCGTCGACGTGTCAGTTTGCTTCACCCAAAGACAGAGCAGGCATATACGGATCAAGTAGCACTCGATGATAGTCCCATGGTTGCATTTCTACTTCAAACAAGTCGTCTTGATTATGATACTTTGGCCCATGATTTTCTACGTACATGTGTTGTTGGGAATATGGTAAATATCACATGGAAATCAGCCCATTCTACTTCTTACACCTCTTGCTTGTACTTTAGTCGGAGCAGCTCAAGGTGATCATGCTCAAATATCGGGAGCCGCCTCTTACGTTGGTCAAGACAACCAGACTCATGGCATTTCTCAATCATCTCTTGACTATTGTTCCTGTTACACCCAAAGCAACCACTGCTTCTGGTGGTCATGGATCATTAACGACTACACCTTTTCCTCTGGGACAGCTATTCGAAGATCTCACTCTGACGCTCTCTTTACGACCTGCACCTGGCAACAACAAATCACTCACATTGTCGATATGGGTTGTCACCATCCAATTTATGTTGTCATGCTTGAAAAGCAACTCACAGCAAGCATTGTACAATGCAGGAATTGCCACACCTGCCATTCTTGGAATTATCAAACACATCTTGTTGGAATTGACTCGATTGCCTGCCACCAATATGAATCCTCTTCAGAAGCAATGCTTTTCTTTGGGGAAGCAGATGCTGGATCTATTCCTAGTCCGTGAACATCCAATCAATTCGACATCATCGGATCAAAGCAGTACAACCTCTGTCCCTATTGGAATTGGCTCAGTCTCTTACTACGACGTCATTGTATCGGTAAGATCTCTCTTTTCTTTTACACAACGAATATAGTATTGACATGATATAATAATAGTTCCCAGAGCTATATGGCCATTTCATCAATGAAGCACCTCCAACTACGGGATCCCAGCAGCAACCAACAATAGCCAATCACAACGTATGGCTGATGACACTCCAATACATGATCACTTCAATCACACAAGATCATCGTCTCATGGATAAGATCCATACGGTTATGGCAGTAAACATCATCAAGCACATTTTGCGTGAGATCAATACCCTTCCTGCCAACATGTCGACAGCCCAAATCGATTGTCTCAACAAGGGCAAAGAATTGATCAACCTTTTGCTACTCGGTCCTATGGGTGATGGTGCAGGCGTCGTATCACATTACGACATCATTGTTGCGGTATGGTATCCTCTCCTATTCGTGCTCCAAGTTCGCTGATCGGATATATAATAAGTAGCTACCGGATGTATATGGTCATTTCTTGCGAGGCACATTTGCTCAAAGTATTCATTGGACCATGGAGAAGTTCGTCAACGAACTTGGCAAACGTAGAAGACATCTTGCTTTTCTCATGATGCCACCAGGTATGAAAGATTATTGAGGATTATATTTGATGTTTATGTAACCCCTTTCTTATAGACGCATCTTGGCCTCTCATCTCGCAGCTGAGTCGGCGCCATGAGTACAATGACTTGACGACACGAACTAGTTTTCACATGTTTGAAGGAGATTTGGTAAATATCACTGAAACTCTTGTCCCATGCGCTGGATATTGACATGTTGTTACATAGATCGAATTTGTAAAGGAGGGCAATTCCACAAACATTGAGACCCATTTTCGTGACATGCTCTTTCAACGTGCATCCATGGATGAATTCCGTCAGCTTGAATTATCGCTTACACAAACGGGATTGGATACAAGGCAAATAAGAAAAGCCATGGTGGATAAAGTACGGGATGTTCTCCAATGTATTCAGCAGCATAGTCGATCAGAGAAAAGGCCGAGTAAGTGGATCAATCATTAGTTTGGTTAAGCATCGATGTCTCATGCTCGCTTCCATAGATTCAAATCCACCCAATCAAGATGACACAATGTGGATCCCGTCAAATTTGGATTTGTGGGAATTGATGAATGAAACGGCTGACCAGTTATACAGCTTTGTGGCAGCAGAGTAAGCATTACAGCATTGAGCATGATGATGGATAGGATGCTAATCTTGGATATGCGGTAGGTTTTTCACTTATGAGGATATCCTGCAAGACTTTTATGACCTTGTTTATCAACCCAATGGAGAAGAGTATCCAGCGGGAGCAAAGCATCACCTGCCCAAGGACAATGGCTTAATTTGGTTTCTCTTACAACTCTTCCGTAAGTGGTTATTGTGCACTGGTATTATCACATGGAGTGTGTGACTCATTATTCTATTAGCGATTGACAGGATAGCCAAGGAGGTTATTCCACGGGATTTTGAAGGAGACGAGAGCTTGTTTGCGAAATTGGGTTCCCTCTATAACGAAGCACAAACTCGTTCAGTGGATGCCTTCTCACTTAGAGACCTCGCACTACAGTCTGCGGTAAGACATGGAAGGATGACACACTTGTGTTGATGATGCTCATGGTTTTAATAGATCACCTTGCAACAACACAACATCAAAGATGCCGCTAATATCAAGCAGCGTCATCGAGGTATTTCCTCGGCTCTTCAATACACCAGCATCTGCTACAAAATACAGGCTTATTTCAAACAAAATTATCACAGTACGTGTCACATACTTTACACAGGCGTTTTCACTAATGATATCCATTTACAGGCAATGTGAAGAATCCTGATCTTTTCAGCAACTTGGACATATCGGAGATGACCAAAATTGCGCTTGTCAGTCAAATGCGTGGAGAATGGGTGCCATTTACTCTCTATGTGTATCTCGTCCCAAATGAAGCTGAAGTTGGTACACTTGGGAATCCAGAATCTACCTATTTCAAGGGAGGCAGTTTATCTTACAAGCTGTTGGATTTACTCTGTGTCAGCGGCAAACACAGGTAACACGGAGGATGGGCATTGTTGTCGCTTAGCTTACATGCTCTTTTTAGACTTTTGCAAGTGATCTACAAGATGATGCTTGAAAGTGATGTAGGACCAAAATACCAGAACGCTCAAATCTCGTGTGTTTCACCCAACGTGATCGATGTGGTCTACAAATTACTATATAGTGCACCATGCTCGTAAGTAACATGGGATATGTACATCATGTAGCCAAGGCTAATGTTATGTTGCGTTAACTAGGTCGGAATTGATGGTGAAGGAAATCTTTGATAAGATCAGGCGTTGCGACAAGCGATACAAGAGCAAGCATGATGGACAAAACACTGCAAACAACGAGATGATGCTTTCACTCCCGACGATGCGTTGGCTTCATACGATCCTTCAGCTGATGAATTACCGGTTCTTGCGGCAGTTAAAATATCCTTTTACCAATGTTGACTTTTTTGGTCTGACAGTCTATACAACTATCATACAATCCTTAACCATCTTTTACGTTCTCGCCAAACTCATCAGGACTTTTCCACTATATCCGCTACTCCATCTCCTATTTGGAACATCGACAAGTATATAGGGTTCTCGAATCTTTTGTTTTCAACGTGGCAGTAAGTGAATCATACTTTATGCTTTAGATCCAACTTTGCTCATTATCACATGTAAATAGCGTATGCAAATGGATGTCAAGCTTCTACGTTCTCTGGATGATCCCAAGCGTGATAAGCCTATATGGTTTGCTGAATCAGAGACTGTGGCCCGAGCTATGGTGACAAGTATTAGTCGACTTATCAAAACAAGGTAGGTACATCTTATTGGTGTTCCATGATCAAGTACTAATTCACTTTTATAGAGGTCAAGCTGATATCAAGACAGAGCAAATTCATCGTGTTCTTGGCAGTCTCTTTGAATATCGGTTGGATTGGTCGAAAGAGTCGCTCAGCTATTTCCCAGAAGCTGTCAGGAGTTTTTACACAGATCCACAATCACACAACCAAAAGATCAAGGTGCGCCCCACCATCAACCCTGCTGCTCTACGACAACAAGTGATCAACAACAAAGCCTTAACGAGTTATCTACTACAAGGGTCCCCTGAGCACGAATCGATCATGGTCTCATATTTCTCAGTCGCTGAAAACCAAGCCAGTCTACTTTGTGTCATATGGATCATTGCAGTGATGCAGGGTTCAATGGATGTTTTCCATATGCCATGTGAGTATACCTTTTAAAAGATCCTTATCCAGAATGACTTATCACTTGTTTCTTTCATATCAGCTGTGCGAAAGCTGCTTTTGCTTGTAGCTCCAGCTCGTGTCGATACGCATGCTGTGGATTTGATTGATTTTATTCTTAGTGTGGATTATGGTCAAAACCGTCCTGATCTGGTATGTAGAGCTATATGCAAATGGAAAGGCAGCCCAACTTATGTTGTTATCTATATAGCCTTTGAAGCTCCTCGACGCTATGATTTGGAAATATCAACTTGTCAACTTCACCAATATCATTTCAGCACTTGGAAAGGGCAGTGGCACACCTGATCGCACATCAAAAGCTTTCAGATTTATTCAATATCTCTTGCTCGAGTCACCTGAATTCGTCAATCGAGTAACCAAGTGGACATCATTGGGATTCAGCCGACGATATTGGACCGAAGAGGATTTCCATCACAAGCTAATGCAGTACTTGAATGAATATCCTGAGTACCACGAGTACGAAGCATTTGCAATGGCACAAAAGCAAGGACAAATGCCAGCGCTGGATCCACCTCTACAACCACAAATGCCCGTGTATTTTACGAATATCGTCAGCGACTTTGTACCCTTCTTGGAGGTGCTCATTTCACGTTTGGTCGAATATGCCCAGGTCGACTTGCTGATTGCTATCATGGATCGATATGGCCATTTATTCTACTATCACAATGCACCATTATCATTTGTCAGCAATTTGCTGCTTTACTACTTCCCAAACGATACGCTTGCCGATCCTCGTGTGTGCAAAAGGGTTGTGCGATTGCTTGGTAAGGTAGCCGACATGTTCATATCATCTTTGGTTACTCATATATGCCGAGTATCATCATAGACTTTGAGCAATATGACCTTGCCCCTGAAGCAATAGCATATTGTCAACAAGACGACCTTGATGCCAAAGCATTTGACGCAGGATATTTCGAAAGGGTGATTAGCAAACTTGCTGATAGTAAGTTGGGAGGAGGAATAGCTACATAGCACGCGATCTAACATTTCCCCCTCCTTTTCCAGACTTGGATACCCAAAAGTGTGCTCCTCGACATAACCCCAACCTACCTGAACGGCAGTTTCGAGAAATTGGTAGTCCTGCAGTGCTAGGCATTTCAATTGCCATGTTGGAGATCATGGTCACACCCATCCCTCCTTCCACCATTGTCAAGTATATTTTGGATATGGTGCTTTTACGTGGTTCTCGGCAAACGGGTGTATCCGCATTGACCATACATGCGACCGGTCTTTTGATATCCTCTCTTCCTTCAGATCATTTTGTTCGACCCGTTTTGGATGAGCTCAATAACCTCATTGTGAACAACCCTTATCTTCTTGAGATATCCGAACCTACTCGACTGGTAATGCTTTCTTATTTCTGGCCATTCAAAAGACTTTGGGATATTGATTGGTTTTGTATTAGATACGATGTGGTATGCCCAAGCAAACCAATGGCAAATATTTCATGTCCCAATCATTCCCTGATCTCACAAGCACTGCCGCGTTGAGAGATACCATGAGCTCCCGTCTAAGCAAAGCAGTGGTGTTTCCTTACATCTTCAACGACTATACCTTCAATTTGCACAACTATAGCACCAATGCACCCAATTGCTTCCTCACGCTTTTCCACAGCCTGCTTCATTATTCAAGTCTTGATGCATTCCGCGTGTTATTGGAATACTTGCGTACCTTACGTAATTCACCGGACAAGCTTAAAACGGATGTGCAATTGCTCTATGTATGTTTCCTACTTGGTCCCGCCCTTCATCGAATCGAAAAGTTGGACAATAATAACACCGATGCTGAGGTAAGTAATCACTAGTTTGGCATTGCGGATAATATGCTTATGGGTTGCTCTTTTAGTTTCTGATGGAGTTAATGCACATGGTGAAGCACGTGACGACGCTTATGGATTTGAAAGAAGGATGGTCAACACAAGCTTTAGAACAAGTCTTTGATTTTCTGTGAGTAGTTCAAAAGATATCAAAAGGCTTTTATTGATGCAACATTATAGATATCATATTCGAGCAAGATTCTGCAAGTCACCTGACCTTGCCAACCAACTACGTGAAATCATCAAATCCATGAATCCTCCCATCAACCAACGACTTATTCGACTAGTAATGTAGAATAGATTTTTTTCTTTGTACAAACAAGCAATCAACAAAAAGCACACACAATAATGAGCGTAATGACTCCTATTTCTATTGCCATGAATTGTAATTTGGATAACCAGCTGGAGGTGGGGGAGGTGGAGGAGTTTGACCAACAAAAGCACCTGGCGCTGGAGCCGCTTGTGCAGCCATGGGTGGAGGTGGAGGTGGAGGTCGTGGGTATCCTGCAGCGGGTGCACCACCCATTGGCATATTATAATGAGGTACAGCACCAGGACCACCAGCATTAGGAGCAGGAGCAGGAGGAGTACCGCCCATTGCCATGGATGATGGATCGGCATACAATCGATTTGGTAACTGTACATTCTTCCTTGCTTGTGCTGCCAACAATCTTTCTGCGGCTGATCCGTGTCGTTCACCTTTACCATCCTTCTTCAATGCATATGAAACTGTGATTTGTTTGTTCATGAGATATTGGTTGTTCATGGCGTCGATAGCTGCATCGGATGAATCAAAGTTATCAAAGCTGACAAAGCCAAAGCCTTTCAGATTGCCGGTCTCTGGATCTCGCGCGATTTTTGGTGTCTGTACAATAACGCCAAATGCACTGAACGTGTCGTAAAGTAGTTTCTCGTCAACATCTGGATCAAGATTGCCAATAAACAACGTCGCACCAACATCAAGATTCTTTCGATCTGAAGTCGCCTATATATATGTATATCCTATTAATACAACATCCCCAATTCACCATAACCACACCACCATCGACGTCAATAGAGACACTTTACCTTGTTGACACGAATCGGTTTGCCATACAACCGGATCTGATTCATAATACGAATGGCATAATCAGCGTCCTCCTCGGTAAGAAACTCGCAAAAGCCATAGCCTTGATGTGTTTGAGTGACACGATCCTTGGGTAAGTGGACGTTAACTAGAACGGAAAAGATTGGATCGTCAGCATCGCTCACTGAATGTCCAAAGTCTTGAACGTACCAACAGGACCGGCCTGTAACATGAGTTCCCAGACTAAAGAATCCGTGCATCGTTCGTCGAGATTTCCAATATATACAGTCGCTTCCTGATTACGCTCAATCTGCTGTGCCATAATATGTCGTTGGGAACAAAAAGAAGTGTGTTCAGGTTGACAAAGACCGAAGCGGGAATCGTCAGCCAATGCATCCAATAACAGCGAACAAAATGACTTGCATTGTCCCATCCAACCTCCTAAAATGAAACACATCATCAGGATAGAGCCCTTTGTACAATAGTTCATTCTTTTAAAACAACAACGAAAGCCTTTATTTGATTAGCGGCGGTTCCTTTAGTACAACATGATGGATTTGTACACAGTGACTAAACAGACTACCTCCTCCAAGTTATCCACAGGGTTGATCGTAGCAATTCATCTATTTATCTTGGGTGTTTATCTTGGATGAAAACATCTGCCAACACTTCCTTTTTTGTCATTGATTATTTAGAACATGATAGCGTAACTCTTATTGACAAAGAGACAATAATAAAAGGTTTATTTCTGATAGGAGACTATAAGAACAATCGATTACATGCGACTCACGCCATAAATGTTGCCACCTTCAACAGTGTTACTGTAGATCGCATCTAAGCAGAAACCAATCACGGTGCGGGTATCTCTGGGGTCAATGATACCATCGTCCAAAAGACGTGAAGAGGTGTAGTACACATCCGATTCGGCTTCTACGGATGCTTGGAACAAGGCCTTGCGTTGGGAAGCCATTTCTTCATCAATCTTTTTACCAGCACTATAGTAGTCATGTTAATATCTATGCATGGCTTAATGTTCAGTTTCCTTACCGAGCAGCACCTTGACGCATGACAATGTCGAGCACACCTGTAAGCTGTTCTGGGCCCATAACCGAGCACTTTGAGTTGGGCCACGAGAAGAGGAATCTATTTCTCTCGTCAATACAAGCTCTCTGATATTACTATTCATAATGTTATTATACCTTGGTTCATATGCACGACCGCACATGGCGTAGTTGCCTGCACCATAACTGGCACCCATCATGATTGTAATAGCAGGCACGGTGGAGTTGCTCACTGCGTTGATGAATCGGGAACCTGCCTTGATAATGCCTTCTTCTTCATATTGCTTTCCGACCATGAAACCGGTAATGTTTTGCAAATAGATCAAGGGCGTGTTCCTGAAATAGATATGTCAACAGATATGGAATGACGATGTAGCATGCGCTTTCTACTTACTTGATATTACACAATTGGATAAATTGGGTAGCCTTGTTGGCTTCTTGAGTAAAGATGACATTGTTGTTGGCAAGAATACCAACGGGAACGCCTTGAATGAATGCCCATCCACAAACCAAATTGCCACCATAGTTGGGCTTGAAAGGAGTAAAACGAGAGCCGTCCACAATACGAATAATGACTTCAGTGGCATCAAATGGCAAGCGAATGTTGGCAGAAACAATTCCCAAGAGTTCCTCTAATCAAAGGTTGTGAGCACATGTAATTGATCACCCCCATTTTCTTTGCAGGATCTTACCAGGGTTGTAGTATGGTTCCTCAAACTCTCCCTTCAAATGGCGCAAAGGAAGGCTTCCCTTGTGTTCCCAATTCAAGTTCGCCATCCACTCACGTGCCTTGCGAATAGCATCATATTCATCATTTGCAAGCTGATCACTGACACCAGAAACACGCGAGTGCATATCTGCACCACCCAAGCTTTCTGAATCGGTGACTTCACCTGTAGCCATTTGCACAAGAGGAGGTCCACCCAAGTATACGGCGGCTTTTTTCTGATACAGCATGATAAGTGGATTTGATACGTACAATGATATGATATAATAAAACATACCTTGACCATGATAACATAATCACTCATACCTGGGGTGTAGGCACCACCGGCAGTAGAGCTTCCAAATACCACACAGCAAGAGGGGATTTGTGCCTTGGATCTAAAACAAGGATCATAAGTAAATGATGGCTTTCCCTTTTATGATCGCACTTACTGCAAAGCCTGATTACGGAAACCAGCACCACCACGATGGAAAACTTTGAATTGTTGTTGGAGGTTAGCACCAGCCTATACACATATTGCATTAGTAAAAGGGTGGATGCCAAAGAGTCAAAAGATGATTTTCACTTACCGACTGAGTAAGAGTGATTGTTGGCAAGCGGTTTTGCATGGCGATTTGGTGAATACGGCCAGCCTTGAGAACACCAGCTTCGTTCATGGCACCACCAGCCATTGTGGGTACATTGGATGAGACGATACAAAGCACACCGCTATCATGTAGCATGAGGATAAGTGATATCACCCTTGAAACCATTGTTACACAATATGTACCTGACAAGACCGATACCAGCAACGATTGATCCACCTTTTTCGAATGGATGAGTATATCTTGGAATGATGCAATGGTTTCAATATCGACTTACCAAGCGTCATGTCATCTTGATCGTATCCAGCAAGTGCACATAATTCAAGGAATGGAGAGTCTTCATCAAGCAGTAACTCGATTCGTTCGCGTGCTGACAGATATGAAATACGCCTTAATGAAATTGTGTGGGGAAGCGGAACGCGAGCGTGAATCCGAACATACCTGGCAGCTGACCGCGCTTCTTGTGCAAAGCGATATGCTTTTCTTTGCCTTCATTCGTAGCCTCCTGCAATCGTTCTTGTAGTTGTTCAATGAGACCTTGCCATTCTTCCAAATTGGCCTTGTATTCGGGGCTGCTAGTAACAACAGCTGTTTGATGGCGCTTCACAAGGTGGTCGACAGAAGTCAAAGTGGACATGACTGGAATGTAGGATAAGAAAGAAAGTAAGGAAAAGAAAAAGAGAGAAGAGTATTAAAGACGAATAGTAGGATTTAACGCATATGTAAGCATTTGTCTCTCTCACATGGTTATAGCGTCAAGACTGACCGACCCAGCTTATTCAACTCTTTCTCACACATCAAATTCACGAGGAGCAACTAATTTGGTTGGGGTTTGCACTCTTTACCATACCAGATGCGATTTGATCTCCCTTCAATATGAATCCACCTCTTGTGATATCCAATGCTGCATCACGAAGGCTATCAATGGACCTCCCATTCATCAAGGATCCAGCTGTTACTGTAGTTAAGATGTCTATATAAGATGATGGAATAAAGCCTATAGCTTCAAAGACAATATTCTGCATGCAACACTCTTGAGCTCCCCCTTATTGATTCCTGGTAACTTATTCACAGCAGTAATCGCATCATGTCCTACAAAAGTACAACAACTCAAAAATGCCATATAGCTGGATCGTCTTGCAAGGTGACGCACCAAAGGCTTTAAAGGACAATGATTGGGATGGGATAACATGGCTAGTATTTGAAAGAGCTATCGTGTACGCACTCAACACCGTCGTCAAGAAGAACATAAACGAGACGAAGCACATGTGAAGAGCTAATTAAAGAACAATGACAACCACAAAGACAATGAAATTTAAAAATGACCACAAAGAGTGGCAATAAGACTCCTTACTACCATGTGGATACGCACGTAGTCTTGCATTTTTAACAGCTACAAGTAAATCAAAAGTAGAATATGAGGAGTGTGTGACATGAATGCCTGTGCAGAATGCTGGGGATGGTTCCTGAGATGATGGAAATGTAATGGGCTGCTAAATTGGGTGAATCGCCTATACCAGCAGAATCAAGGTTGTATCTTTATAAGAGTCTGGGGTTCATGTTGTTCATGCATAGGAAGTAGGTGACTGACGTATATACATAGCCAAATTAAGCAGGCGACAACTCCCCATTGATATGGGTTGCTTGAAAGACACTTTACATTTATAATATGCTTAATGCTCGATTTTTATGGAATATACAACATGTAAATGCGAGGAATCTATGTACACTGGGATGTTGATATATCATTATGCAAATATCCGTAGTATGCAGTGATTGCCTTGAAACGACCTTTGAGATAATTCTTTTCTATTTCACATACTCCTCCTGGGCCAGCCAAGCGAGCAAGTTGCTGAGGATCCGTGTTGCGTGGTAGAAAATAGGCAATGTTGGGTGTAATTTGGCGTGCAATATCGAAGATCGTTTGTCTAAATGATTGTGAGTGATGTGATAGAAAGGTGGGGAGTGTGCTTTTGCTTACCCATTGCCTGGTATCATCGATACAAGGTCAAACTTGTCAGCTCCAAGGTAAGAGGGACCACCCCATGGCGGTGATAAGAATACAACATCTGCCTATAGTGCGATATTAGTAATGCATGTGAATATCGCATAGCAATCGTATTTACCTTGAGACGCGGGGCAAGCTCGAAAAAGCTGCCTTGAATGAATTCGATTCGATCCTCAACTCCGTAGATCCTTGCATTGTTTCGTGCGCAGTGTAGCTTGACAGGGTCAATATCAATCGCGATGACTATCATCCAGATACGGTCAACATCTCATCGACAACCTATTCGTATCTTTGACATTTACCTCTTTCGCATGTAAACGCAAATTGAATAGCATTCCCTCCACATCCACAGAATGCATCAATGACAACGTCACTTTGACACCGTTGCGCAATATGTCTTGCAATTCCTTCAGGCGTCACCGAGAACCAGCCCTCTAGAATAGGTATACACAACATAGGATGAATAAACGGTATTTGGGTGGCGGCTCTTTTGCAAGTATTCACCTCGATCCATCAATATGCCTTGATCAAACTTTGAGAAATAAGAATATCGTTGCATATAATATCTATGATGCACCAGTCAATCACCCGTTATCCCACAAAGAAAAAAGGTGGATTAACATACTTGTACAGATCTTCAGGGATGTTGCTCTGATCATAGTGTACAACGACATCATTGAAGCTTTTTGCTGCCTGATCAACGACCTTTTGTTGTAACTTGCGCCTTCTCTTTCGTTGCTTCTTACTCGGCTGTGAATATCCAGCGTACACATCAATGGAGGATTGTTGTCTTTTCTTGCTCTTCGTTTGCTTATCAGACTGACCATCGCATGTTGTTTCTTGAGTTGTGGTGTCTTCTGGATATGGTTGCTCAATATCCGTTGTTGCCGTCTCCTCAGTGTCTTGAACAGAAGACTCGCTTTCAGACTTGGGAACTTCGCATACTGGTGATACTATTGGCTCTTCCTTTGACTCGTGAGTCGATTCAGCTGCTGACTGTTCAAGTTGATCCTGAAGCAAGTCGGTTGTAGTTGGTGGAGCTTGATCGGATCGAAGGAGTTGAGAGTCATCGATCAAGGAGTCTGACGTTGCCTTATCCTCGGAATTGATACAAACAACTTGCTCATTGGGTGGCGATGTGGAATCGTTGGAAGGAGACTCGAGCTCAAGGTCGCTACCATTGGAAGAAGACATGCCAAGGATAAAGCTGCAAGCCTTACGAAACAGTTCCATGAAGGAAAATCCTTGCTTTCAGGGTCCGAGGATGTAGTCAATACACATTGCGTTCTTTGATCCCAGCACAAGGAGCATCTTTTATATCATTCATATCTAGGATGACTGTAGAGACAGAATAAAAACACACACATCGAAAAATATATATCAGATTGCACAAGTGTTCTATGTTTTATATTGAAGCAGGAAATACGTCTTCTATTTTTCGCCTTATAGTGGGATGATGTATAACAGGGATGTTTCTAGCGATGTATAAAATGGTGCCAAAGATGGAATGACTCTTGATGTGTGTTGTGGTGATTGACATGCATATGGAGAAGCATAACTAGAATGAATACGCAATACGAGCCCTAGAAAAAGTCGGATGAGAGAGACATATTAGATTGATATTTTTTACCCTATCCCCAAGAAATAGCACCACATAGCACTACCACGGGCAATACCCCTGGGTTGAACCAGAAGCTTGAATCCATCAATAACAAGGGGAGACGAAGCCCAAGTCCTTGCTATCGTGTAGTAGCTTCGAACTCGCGCAAAAGGGCTGGTTGAAAAACTCAATCACGTTGAAAGCCGATGTCCTTTGGCGTGCCATTTCTTGTAAATCGACTGTAGTCCCAAGAGCGCATGGACAGTAATAAAGAATAAGGGAGATCTTGAGCACGGTAATGGGGAGTTGTAAAGGCGATGGAAACGCAAAAAGAAACGGGAGAAGGTAAATACACTGCGGAACCATGGAGACAAACCAGCTCACCCACACACACGCACACACATAGTCACTCACATAAATGCACAACGTCGAGGAAGCTTGGAGTACATCATACACACTTTCCTTTTCTCTTCTGTTATCGATTGCGCTGGAAGTTTTTAGTACCCATCTCACTTACTTTGTGTTCGTAATGCCTGTTAACAGAGCCACATATGGCAAAAACGTTGGCATTCAATAAAGCAATTACATAGCTATAGCTTTAGCAACACACACGCGCACCACCTATCCGCACGCATGAAATGTGATATAGGACCACTATTTCCATACACGTATCTTGACAGGCCTTCATTATTGGATGTTGTTTACTTGCGTAGCTTCGCAAAAGGCAATCATCAACGTTATCCATTTATGCAGCAGCCTGTCAAAGACGTGTCTGTGTAACCACCACGTGCCATTTCACTCAGCTCTTCATCTTTTCGTTAATGCAGTCGACACCATCCATTAGGACTGTCTTTATGATTTCTTTATGCTTACTGTATGACAAGTGGTCTTTGTTCATTGTTAAATAGCTTGACCCTGATAGTACAAAAGATGCAGAGGGACTCGTGTAATAAAACTAATAGGGGCAAGGTTTGAAGGGTTCTTATTGGTGAAGAGTGCATGATAGACAATCCCTGATGGCGTGGTTAACAGGCATAAATGATCAGTGCATCCAAGACTATGAGCGGTAATGGTATTGTTTGACTCTAGCGCTCGCTCTTATATAAGGCTATACATACAAGGTGGATCATGCTGATAGGGCCGTTGTCATAGGTAGGCATTATGTACATGTGCGACAGAGCTCATCATCTTTCTTAGCCGTAATGATTTAAGCTTACAATGGGTCAAGCTTCCGTAACAAGCAGGGTTGTTGGGTACTATTACTATGGGTTTATTAACATTGAAGATACAAGCGTCTTTTTAAACATGAATACAATCAGTTATTGGCACTACCGATCGTCTAATCAGCATATGAACAATGAAGCTTTAATGAATGTAATATGACAGAAGGAACAAGAACGACTCGATACAATGATGTGGGTATAATCCAATCTCCTCTTCCGGCCTTCAATTTCTATCCTTCCTTTCCTTCCAGATGCCAACCAGTGGATCACAAAGAATCAGCAGGTGTCGTTGTGTTATTGTATTCTTGGTTGCTGCCGTCATAGCATCTTCATCCATGATTGTAAAAGTAGCTGTTGCATGCATTGACTTGAATGTTGCAATATCATCCATGGCGTTAAATCCTCTCTTGTCAAAGATATAAGCCCTCGTTTCCAATTCATCCAATTCATCCAATCCATCATCATCCTCAGCCGTATCCACGTGTTCCTTACTGCTGACGACGAGCCAAGTAGCCAAAGCAACATTCCAGGATTCCACATTACTGCACTTGATTGCATCCATCCATTCATCCATAACCGTTGCGACTCCAATAAGAAAGAGCCTCTGTGATCGCTGCTGATATGCTTCCTTTTCCATCCGAGTATTGGTCTCTCTCTTTCTTGGTCATTTTCAGTGAAGCTCAACAAGGCGAAGAGTGCTTGCATTGCGGGATACTTGATAGCTGATACGGGACCATCCATTAGAAGTCGTATGCATCATTGCAAATCGCCACACGTAAATAAAGCTGCTTTTATACAATGGCTATCAGCTGTCCACGTGAAGAGGCCGCAAGTAACTTGAGACAATGGAGACTTTGCTAATGGCAGCTGCTGTTACGGGATGGGCTGTGGCAGAGGAGCGTGTTGTAGTAGTAGAGTGAAAAGAAAGTGAACACTGCTTGAGACAATAAAGTCATTGCTAGTAGAAACTGCTGGAATGAACGCTGTTACGATTGATTGTGGTAGAGGAGTGTGCAAGACAGTGTGTGCTTTCAAGAAAGGCGTGTGTTGAAGAGGTGCACAAGCCATGAGCTTGTCATTCAGCTCAAGACAATCGGATCAAGATATTCGTAGCATTGACATGGTGGATTGAAAGCAAGGCAATCGTTCGCAGGTTGTAGTTGTACTTGAATGGGGGCAACAGTTGAGAATGGGTGGAAGAAGAGGCAAGAGGCTGAGAGTGGAAGAAGTGGAAATTAAATAGATTAGGCACTGCCTGCACACTGTAAAATTGATTCATGACCTTGATTGCCTTTCTCAAACCTGAAACTTGCACACAAGGTGCTCTAGGTCATGCTGATCAACTTTGTCTTAATAACGAACCCACACTTCATTTGAAAATTTCGAATGGGAGAGCATAATGGGGGGTTTACTATAACTGATGGAAATTGGGAAAGCGCCGGATTTATGGAAAAGTCAATTAGTATGTAGTTTCTTGAGATTCCCCATCTCGCACTTGAAACTTGGTCAGAAGGTACTCTCGCACATGCTGATCAACTTCATTCATTTAAAAACCGAATGGTTCATTATGAACATTTTGAATGCCGGCCAGCCCAAATTTATGGAAAACTAGGGTCGGCGCTCCTGTTCCCCGAGATTGCCCACCTCGAACCTGAAACTTTCACACAACATCCTTTCGACCACGCCGAGCAATTTCGTTCTCATAAAGTGCCAAGAGTTCATTATGAAAATCTTGAATGTAGGAGAGACGACGAAGGGATGGTAACATAAATAGGGTGTACGGCCGTGCGCGCCGATATTGCTGGTGGGGACGTCGAAACTTGGCCAGGAGGTGCTCTCGGGCATGCTGATCAATATCGTTCTCATAACGCCTCTACAAATCATTATGGAAATTTGGAGTTACAGGCACCTTATGTTTTACTATGCTGTAAGTGTGATGCTATATGACAAGTGGTCTTTGCTCATTCTGAAGTACCTCGACTCTGATAGAGCCGAAGATGCAGACGGACTTCTTTGTGCAACACAGCTCATTTGCATGATACTTCCCAATGAACAAACACCACTTGTCACATAGCATCACGGTTACAGCATATGTAAAACATAAAGCTGCCCGTATCTCGAAACTTTACAATGAAAGATCGGCTCTTTCATAGAACAAAGTTGCTCGTCGGGGTGGAGCGCACCCTGTGTGCAACTTTCACGATCGTCGTGGCCGATCCCAGATTTCGCGATGTCAAAACCAGCCTCGTCGAAAAAAAAATTCAAGAGGTCGACCTGGTTCACTTTGGCGGGTGGTGACATTGGGTGAATGTGAGATTGGCCACGACGATCGTGAAACTTCTACACAAGGTGCGCTTCACCCCGCCGCGCAACTTTGTTCGATTGAAGACCCCACGTTTCATTGTAGAATTTTGAGTTATGGGCATCTTTATGTTTTACATATGCTGTAACCATAATGCTATATGACAAGTGGTCTTTGTTCATTGTCAAGTAGGTGGACCCCGATAGAGCCGAAGATGCAGACGGACTTCTTTGTGCAACACAGCTCACTTGCATGATATTTCACAATGAACAAACACCACTTGTCACATAGCATCACCGTTTCAGCATATGTAAAAACGTGTATCTAGGATTGTTAAGCCTGATCGTGAAACATGATTGATAAGGTGCGCTCCTCCGCGACGAGCAATATTGTTCCATGAAAGTGTCCATGTTTCATTGTAAAGTTTTGAGATAAATGCACTTTTACGTTTTTACATATGCTGAAACCGTGATGCTATATGATAAGTGGTGTTTGTTCATTGTGAAATATCATGCAAATGAGCTGTGTTGCACAAACACGCCCCTGCGCATCTTCATCACTATCACGGTCTACCTAGTTGACAATGAACAAAGACCACTTGTTATATAGCATTATGCTTTTCAGCATATGTAAAAACGAGTAAGTGCATTTATCTCTAAACTTTACAATGAAGCATGGGTTCTTTCATAGAACAATATTGCTCGCCGTGGTCGAGCGCACCTTGTCAACCATGTTTCCCCGATCTAGCTTGCCAATCCTAGATACAGGCATTTTTACGCTTTTACATATGCTGTAACCGTGATGCTATATGATAAGTGGTGTTTGTTCATTGTGAAGTATCATGCAAGTGAGCTGTGTTGCACAAAGAAGTCCGTCTGCATCTTCGGCTCTATCGGCGTCTACCTACTTGACAATGAACAAAGACCACTTGTCATATAACATCACGCTTACAGCATATGTAAAACACAAAGATGCCCATAACTAAAAATTCTACAATGAAACGTGGGGTCTTCAATCGAACAAAGTTGCGCGGCGGGGTCAAGCGCACCTTGTGTAAAAGTTTCACGATCAACCTCGCCGATCCTAGATTTCGCAATGTCACCACCAGCCAAAGTGGAATCTCGTCGACCTCTTGAATTTTTTTTTCGACTTTGGCTGGTGGTGACATTGCGAAATCTAGGATCGGCGAGGTTGATCGTGAAATTTGCACCCAAGGTGCGCTTCACCCCGACGAGCAACTTTGTTCGATTTAAGACCCCACGTTTCATTGCAAAGTTTAGAGATACAGGCACCTTTACGTTTTACATATGCTGTAAGCGTGATGCTATATGACAAGTGGTCTTTGGTCATTGCCAAGTAGGTAGAGCCTAATAGAGCCGAAGATGCAGAGCGGCGTGTTTATGTAGCACATCTGGTTGAGGTGAACAGAAAGGGCTAATGCATGATATTTAATCGATGATTCAATAACGTTCATACGTTGGCAGCTAACATGCACTTTTTTTCCATTCCTAGCTTTTGCCCAATCCACTTGATGGGAATGATGCGCCTGATCGAGTCGAGCATTTCCATGATTCAATTGTCGTGATCCGAGCTGATTTGGCTGAGTTACGCTCAAATAAAGAGACATCGGTTGAGGTAGATAATGCGTGCTTCATGTGTGGGCTGATGTGCTCTTTGTTTGAGCGTAACTTGGTCAAATCAGCTCGGATCAAGAAAGTTGAATGATGGAGATGAATGAATGGAACAGGTGCATCGTTTCCATCATGTGGGTTGGGAAAAAGCTGGAAATGGGAAAAAGTGCATGTTAGCTGCCAATGTATGCATTGGAAATGTCTTTTCCGTACCTGTCATGCATTGTCCCTGAAGTCCGGGCTTTTTACCTCAGGTGCACAAACAGGCCTCTCTGCATCTTTGGCTCTATTGGGGCCTAGCTACTTAACAATCAACAAAGACTACCTGTCTTATAGCATCGCGCTTACAGCATATGTGAAAACATAAAGATGCCTGTATCTCTAAACTTTGCAATGAAACGTGGGGTCCGTCATAGAACAATGTTGCTCGGCTGGGTCGAGCGCACCTTGGGTGCAAGTTTCACGATCAACCTTGCCAATCCCCGATTTCGGAAATGTTGGTCGTCGAAAAAAGATCCAAGAGGTCGACCCTCCATCCACTTTGGCTGGTGGTGACATCAAATCAGGGATTGGCCACCTCGATCGTGAAACTTCTACATGAGATACTTTCGGCCCTGACGAGCAACTTTGTTCGATTAAAGACCCCACGTTTCGTTGTAAAGTTTAGAGATACAGGTATCTTTATGTTTTACATATGCTCCTTTAAGCGCGATGCTATATGATAGGTGGCCTTTGTTCGTTGTCAAATCGCCTCACTCGTATTAGAGCTAAAGATGCAGAAAGTTTTTTCTTGTGTAACCATATCCATGACGGCAATGCGTTAAGGGTTGATCCTATTGGCGGATACATGCATGATGGTCCTTCCCCTATCTGCTTGGAGATACTTATGTCACCTACAAAATATCACAATCGCCTATAAGCCCTCAGGTGGATTTATCAGCTCTTGATCTTTGATCACTTCAACCCAGTGCTCCAAGGATGCTTGACCACTTTATCAGTTCAATCCATCATGACAACAATTCTCACGCCCACTCACATACAAACAAGGCTGTTGTCACAAGCACTATCATACGCCCTTTCTTTCTACTTGTATGCATATCATCATCAATGACATTTGGTAAGTATCAAGGGTATTCTTTATTATGTGATCCCCAAAATGAGGATACTCGTGCATTCATCTTATGTAGCTCACATCCATTGATCATAAGTGCCCAATGACTTTTGGATGTGTTCGTCGATGGACCCCTTGTGGTAGGTATACCTATCAATAGTAGACAAAAGGCAACCTCAGTCTAATGGGAAATCTGGGACTTTTTTTTGTAGGTGGCAAAAGTACATGCCTTCGTAAGGAGCCGGGAGGCCACGTGTGGAAGACCGGCCGGTATCCTTTGACGACGACACACAAATACTAAATGTATATTTGCCTTGTTTCCATTATCTGGAACGTAGAACCTTTACCTTATCATGACGTTTATATATAGGGGCGAATCGAAAAGACACTAGCAATGATCAATGAACTTGAAGAAGCGTACCAAACCAAGCTGAAAGAGATGTACCGATATAAGAAGCTGCCAAAGGTTCGAGATTTATGGTGTCTAGTGAATCCATCAATCATTAAGGTTACACAGAACGTGTGCATGCTTGCTGCTTTGTGGGCGATGGTCCAGTAGCAGACCGCTAGTCTATACACTCTCGATCATTGTAGTGACCCTCAATGTCCTTGAAGGACTACCTCTGATTGGTATAGATGATCCATTTTTGATTTGCCATAGGTGTGGTCCAGATAGCTCCTTAATCCCCTAAATCAACAATATCTCATGACTCTGTTATATGTCACAGTCCATAAAGCAAGTTGAAGTTTATACATGTGTTTTTCATCATTTATATCAGAAAAGCAATTTAAACGCACTAACATAACTAGTCTATAGTTGCAGCATCTTAAGGAGTGCATCTGCCAGTGAAACGAGGATACAATTGGCAATCACGCACAGTGTATCGGTTCAAGAGCCATGCAAGGAAACGCTCAACACCAAGGCCGTAACCACCGTGAGGAGTAGTGCCATACTTGCGTTGATCAGTGTACCAGTAGTAAGGGGAGGGATCAATGCCTTCCTTTTCATAAGCTTCCAAGAGTTCCTCCTACAGAACAAAAGTAAGTATCATCCCACATTATGTATACGCTGAACAAGATAACTTACTCTGTTGTTCATTCTCATACTGCCACCAACAATTTCACCAACGCCGGGCATAAGAACATCAACACTTTCGGTGATGCGAGGATCTTCAGGGCACTTTTGCATGTAGAATGCCTTGATGTGAGCGGGGAAGTGGGTCAAGAGGATAGGTCGGTTGATCTTGTCGGTCATGGCACGTTCAGGAGCCTCTGGGATATCTTCACCAAATTCATAAAAGGTACCATCTTCCTTCTTGATATCGTTATCCTTGAGGTATTGGATAGCATCAGCATACTTCATACGCAAGAAAGGACGAGCTGGGGGCTTGAAACCAGGGTTCAATTGCTCGATCAATTGACGAGTGGGTTCGTTAGCCATGATACGGTCAATGACGTCGCACACAAGGTCTTCAAGAGCATCCAACATTTCGTCAAAGGTGAGGAAAGCCATCTCAGCTTCCAAGTGAGAGTATTCAGACAAGTGACGGCGGGTATGTGATTTCTCAGCACGGTATGATTCGGCCAAACAAAAGACATCACCAAGGGATGGAAGACAAGTCTCAAGGTACAATTGAGAAGATTGGGTCAAATAAGCCTTTTCACCATAGTAGTTGAATTCGAACAAAGTAGAGCCACCTTCGACTTGAGTTTGCACCATACAAGGAGGAGTAACTTCAGTGTAACCACGATCATCATAATGGGCACGGAAAGCCTTGATGACCTCGGCACGTGCCTTCATGACAGCTGAGGCAGTTTCACCACGGAGAACAAGATGACGGTTGTCAAGGAGGTACGAAGGATCGGCATCGGTAGTCACCTTGTTGTTGAAGGCATCATCACCACCAGGGGCCTTGCCAACAACATACCAGTAATCCACAACAAGCTCATGACCACCAGGTGCCTATATGCAACATAATAAGGATCACCATCACCCAAATGTAATAATACGTCAACTTACAGTCTTGCCTTCAGGAAGCTCGTTGATGACACCATGAACGGTGATGGTAGATTCGACAGTCAGGGTGATAGCGTCGAAAGTATGGCACTAGAGATATATATACATGTAAGGATCCCATATCCTAGACAATGTTCAACACCTTTAACTTACCAACTTGCCAGTGAAGACACATTGAAGGTAACCGGAACCATCACGAAGAACGACAAACATCATATCCTTGCCCTGAACACGGAGACGATGGACCCAACCGGAGACCTTGACACGCTTGCCACGGCTTTCAGTGGATTGTCTGACCTTGATCTATTTATCATACTAATAGGTTAGAGACAAAGATGAATGCAATCATCATCATTTTACTACTTGTATACCTTTTGTGCAGCAGGCAAGCTTTCATCCTCAGTCAAAACGATAGACTTGGCCTTTTCCAATGCCTTGGCCTCTTCCTCAGCCTTCTTTGCGTCTTCTTCTTCGGCCTTCTTCTTTTGTTCTTCTTGCTTCTTGAGCTTGCGTTGCAATTCAGTGTAAGCCTTCTTGGCCTTCTTCAAAGCAGCACCAGAGATATCCTTGAAACCTTCCTCGTCCTTCTTGATAAGAATCTTGACCGATTCGCCACCAAGTTCGACTGCCTTGAGAGCAGTCTTGACGGGTGACGATTCAACACCAGTGCCAGTCTCATCGGAACCGGCTAATTCGTCAACGTAGATAATCTTTTCCTCAGCCATAATGTTGCCCAGGTTTTCGGAAAACGTCGTGTGTGGAGAAAAGGGGATCAAAGATATACGCCCACCAAGAGTATACGCTGCTCTATCATCCAAGCCACCTCCTCCTCCTCACACTCATTCAATAATGACACATTCTGACTTCCGGATCAAGGTACCCGACTGTGCGCTTCTGCAGCTTATTGGTTCATCACTTTCTTGGACACAACCCTATGAGTAACAACGACATTGTCACCATTTCACCCAATGTGTTGCCATCTCTCGATACGGTGAGTCATCAAGTAAGCAACGACGGTGCTGGTGCTATCGTTACCTTTTCAGGCTGCACACGAGATACGTTTCAAGGTGAGTAATATGAAGCATGCATGAATCATCCAATATGATAAACTCACCATGACGACAAGAGGCAAACGCGTACTTCGCTTAGAGTATGAAGCATATGAACCCATGGCTATCAAGGTGTTGAAGGAGTTGATTGCTGAAGCACGTGGCAAGTGGGATTTGACACATGTGGCCATTTATCATCGGACAGGCGTGGTACCCGTATCCCAAGTGAGCGTCATCATTGCAGTATCATCCGCTCATCGTGCAGAAGCCTTTCGTGCATCCGAATATTTGATTGATACACTTAAGGAACGATGTCCCATTTGGAAAAAAGAAGTTTATGAAGACGGAAGTGTTTGGAAAGGTCAATGCTGTAATCACAATCAAGCATAGTAGTAGTTACTTTATAGTAGAAGATTTACATCGTATATACTATGACAATAAGATAAACCTAGCCTACTAGTAGCGTGGGATAATTTCGAGATTGAGAGTTTCTGGGCCCAATAAACTGATTCCACCACCACCAGCATTCTTGATTCCATGGATATGCTCACTATCAGCTGCGAGACGCCATGTATACTTGCGCAACATCATGGCTTGCACCACTCGTTGTTCAGCCATACTAAAATTCATGCCTAGACAAGCACGGGGACCAAAGCCAAATGGGATCCAGTTGGTGTCAAGTGCACGATCCGGGTTGAACGTTGTTGCATCTGTCCAATATTGCTCCAGTCGATGTGTACAATAAAGTTCCATAGATAAAGGTGTGCCTTTGGGAATAAAGAACTGACCAATGTATGTATCCTTGGTGCATATACGTGGTAGATTACCGCTTGTGGGTGGATTAATGCGCATGGTTTCTTTAATACACTGGTTCAAGTATGGCATGGCTCGTAATTGTTCAAGGGTTGGGTGGACATCCATAGGTGCATCGCCCAATACTGATATCACTTCTGCCCGTGCTTTTTCTTGGATGTCAGGGTTGACCGCTAGATAATAAAGCATACTGGCTGTTGCACTCGCAGTTGTTTCGTGGCCTAGTATTGACAACATGCATCATCGAGTCAGCGTCAAATAACAGTGATTTCCACCTTTCTGAATTACCTGCCACAAAAAATACTGAAAGGTTGGCTACCAGCTCGCCATTGGTAAGATAAGGTTGAGCAGCATCATGACGTTGTTGTTGTGGGAGAGATGCCCTGATCATCATGCTAAGCAAGTCTTCTTGTTCATCCTCTTTGGGACCCTCCCCTTTCAAAATAGCTTCTCTCCTTTGTTGAGTAATCTCCAAAAGAACACGTCTCAGCTTTTCATTTGCTTTTCGAGCTCGATTACGATAGGGTATGAGCCGTGATGGTATGGCAGTGTATAAAGGAAATAGATACACAAGCGGATCCCGTACAATACCTACGTTGTGAATGCATTGTTAAAAGCAAGATTGAGGAGTTGAGGGATTTAACTTACTGAAGGCTTCCTTATACAAAAGGGCATAAACGGATGCAGGATCACTGACAGATTCCATGTCAAAGTTCTATGATTCCATGGTATGTAAGCAAACATGCATGCATGTGTGTGAATATAATTTTAGGGGTCGGGAAAAGACTTACAAATACGCCAAGGCCGAGACAATCTAAAGCGTATCGTTTCATGTAATCTGCAAAGTCGACAGTGGTCTTGCCTTCAAGTGCTGTGAACATGCTGGATACTACCCGGGCAAATTTCTCAACGGGCATGCTTCGATGAAAAGCAGGATTTGTCACACGCCGTTGTCTCTTCCACTCGACATGATTTGCGTTTCCCACATTAGGTTCATTGTTTGTAAGAATGAGATCCTAGAATAAAGGTACACCATTAAGCAACAACACCCAATTAATAAATCCAAAGTTAACAATTACCGGATCCAAAGACACATTCTCTTCTTTTGGAAAAGTGGCTACATCGCGAAGAACAGCTTGCAGTAGTATTGGATCACCCACAGCTACCGTCCATCGACCCATAGTGTATTTGAGACACAAGCCATGCTCTTGCATTTGTGGCATCAACAAACGATCACATCGAACGTCGGCACTTTCTCCCTTGAGCACGCTCCAAAACCATCCAATGGTGCTGGCTTTGGGTAAATGTCGCAACTGCCGAGGAACAAGGATCGCATTGAATAAACGATAGGTGATGGTGCCAGCAACAATCAAGGCGACATATTGCTTGGTATGACGTGAAAGATGTGGTAACAACATAGCCCTCCACATTTCCTTGCTCGTTTCCATGGTGACGTTGAATGAAAATGCCTTGTGTATATCATAGAATGGATGAACGTTTTATACTCAAGCAAGAGCAATGTGTAGGTGTTGAGTAACCGGATCAAAAGTCCAAATATGGGTAAAAGCCGTGCCTGTGCAAATACAAAAGTACTTTGTTTGTCTTTTAGGATTAAAGCGTAGAGATTGTGTAACATACAAGAAGAATACATGGGGGTTTAGAATATGCAGGAGCTGACGGGGAAAGAAAAGGAGGCGGGTAAAAGCGTGAATATATGTGGCATGTTGTGTCAGAGAGAGAGAAAAAGAGATGAACACCATTCAAATAATAGGATGATGGGTAAAAAAAGAAAAAGGGGGAACAATGAAAAAGATTATGCTACTGGTGTGCTGGTGGCTGTCTCACGAGGCTCAAGTTGAATACTACGCTCGTATAAAGTATCGACGTCTCGACTGCTTTCTAAACTATTCTTGATGAAGGCTCGGAGCTCAGGGATCTCTTGAAAGATGTACGGCAGTGATTGAAATTGGTTAATCTCTCGGATGACTTCGGCAGTCTTTTGTCGCTTGGCAAAATTGATCAGCCGTGTTGATTTCTGGATATAGTCAGCATTGCCATCTTCAATGAAAGTGAGATCCTGCAGGTATATTCCAAGAAAGGGAATGCATGGTGGATTGACGGAATGAATCATCTCACGGTATTCTTGAAAATTGCGATTGGCTCCCATAAGCTTCCGAATGTTGCCCAATGCTTGATTTGTACGATTGCCCACCAACTATAAATAATCATGTGAGTTTTACACTCGTTACGCTCTACTGCATCATTTTGATCTTACCTCCCATGTCTTTTTTAACCGACCAATAGCACTATTGTCGAATGCAGAGATGATAGCCATACATGTATTGTAATTGTTGAATGATCGGCATTTCTATAAAGGAAAAAGTAATGAGCATATGATAAATGATCCATACACGCACACACTTACCGTTGCCACTTGTGCCCAGTACTTGATGTATACAACTCGCTTTTTAGCTTCTTCATTTGCAAGGATACTATCGGTGACCCAGCAAGTCAATCGATTGCAGTAATCAATGGACTTTTTGACGTTAAAGGCGAGATTGTTGTCAACATCTTCTTGCGACCAAGCCTTGTTGAGGCATTCAATAGGTCGAATGCTGCTGTACAGCTTGTAATCCATAGTTGTCAGCTGTCGAGAAAGCTCCGTGGGATCAATATCCAATAGCGTGAGGCGCGTAATGTCTTTGGGTAAAATTGGCAATGGACCCATCCAGTTGTTGGGAACCAGCTTTTTCAATCCACCACTTTGATCGGCTTCTTTGCGCATTCGAATGAATCGATTGAGTTGGTCAGCTGAGAAAGGCGATGCATCACGAATAACTGTGTTTGTAAAGAACTCGAGTCTGCCGAGGATAAACTCATCTTCATCGATATAATAATTCTCCAGCCATGTCTTCATAACATTGAATACGCTATAATATAATGATGAGCGATAAATCTTCCAAGAATCCACATCATTGATACTTACCGCAAGCGTACCAACTTTTGCTTACGCTCAGTCCACTCTTCCAGCTCCCAAGGGGTCAAATCCTCAGTTGGGCGTAAATTGTAGCGCTCTTCAAGCAAGGTCATAAGTTCTTCAGTAGTACAAAATGACCGATATGTCAATAAGAAGGTTGCAATGAAGCTGGTATCTAAAAGAGGGATAGCGTTTAATATGCATCGAACGTTACACCGCACTAAAGCTTAAATCATCATACATACCAAAAGTGTCGTGTAGCGTCAATCTCTCCACAAGTGCGCGCAACGTACCACCTTTGACATTGCCATCCGATCCAAACACGATCTCATCTGAGGAATAATCATAACCCAAATAGGATCCACCTGAACGGTCTTCAGGTACACGTGCTTGCTGTTGTTGCTGTTGCTGCAACATGAGTTTACGTGCTGCATCACTTGGTGCTTTGCCAATTTCCTCCTCATCGTCTGATTCATCCACAACAGGCACTGATACTGGGGATAACATGGAATCACGAGCACCTTGTTTACGATACCATTGCCGACGTTGTTCCACCATCGCTTGCACATTTAGGTAAATGTCCGCCAATGTGACCTCCACGAATTGTAATGCGCTTTCCAAGGCTGATGTACATTTGGTGATATCCACACCATCACCACTGACGCTTTGTACAGCAGAAAATAGCGTACCCACGGCATTATAGAGATGCTGCTTGTTGCTTCGGTATCCTGCCAAGGATGGGATCATGCTGGTATCCATGTTGAACAAATCAATGTCTTCCAAGATACTGAGATATTGGCCAATTTGAATCGATAAACCTCGAAACAGAGCAACGATATTGGAACGTGGTTTGCATTCATCGGCTGCACCGACACCGTTTTCAAGAATGAAATCATTTGTCTTGCGCAAAGCATCCGTGGAGCCATAGATCTGGTTAGCGTGTGTTTGTAAACTGACAAGCAAATCCTGGTTGAGTGGGTATTTCGCCTTTTGCGTAAAGGTTTGTCCATTCATGCTAATGCGACGACTTGCTCGTTTTTCTGCATCCGATAGCTCTGTGTCGCTTTGCGGTGGCTGTTGTGATTGTTGTTGTTGTTGTTGTTGTTGTAATGGTTCAATCGAATCGAATAAAAGCTGTGGTTTCACTTGTTCCACTTGAATATGCTTTTCTTGGCAAACGGTAACAAAACCTCGTACAGCTGCTAGTACATCGCCCGCATCTCGTTGTACTCGATATAACACTTCTGAATGCACGCCATGACCACCTTCAGAGGCCGTCTTTACAGAAAGCACCAATTTTGAAAGGGAGGCCATGACAGCGCGATGTGGATCACGTAACACCCGATCTTGCATATGAATCGATTCCTTATCAAGGGTTCCAGAAGCATAAAGCATCATACGAATGGAAATAACAATAGCTGATGCTTCATCCACAAGTACATCACGATCCCCACGCTGTGCTGCAGTATTCAGGTGATGAATGGCCATTGCAATCGTTGTGGAGATACCTTGCCAAGTCAATGGTTCTTCACTTTCTCTATCAGATTCCTCGTCACCACTAGCTGCATCTGCCGGTTCTCGTAATAATGACGCTCTACGTGCTGATTGTCCCATTGCTTCCTCCACTTCAGAATCAGAATCAGGCGCATTTCGCTATATATACACAAAGATCTATAAGTCATATTATATAACGAGAAGAGAGAGATAAATGACACTCACCAATCGACCCGTTGTTTTGTCGATATCATCAAAATCCCACGTAGTTTCTTGAGTGATGAGATTGCAATAATAAGGACGTCCTTGAGGTGTAAGACGCTGGACCCATTGTGACATGACATTATCAGGATCAGAATGTGTCGTTGTAGGTGTATCAACAGCAGCTGGTAAAGAATCAAGGCTGAGACGGTTCATAAGACGACTGGATAATCTGCTCGTGGTGCTATGGAATTGGTCGTCATCATCGTCGTCTTCATCGTCGCCATCAGAATAGCTGTCAACGGATCCATTGGTACTCTCATAATCGTCGTCGTCATCAGATAATGGCTGTCCTGGATGATCATATTGCATTTTGCCGGTACGATGATTGTAATAATATCGAGTTGTGCCATCCTCTGCAAGTTGCACCGACCACCCTTCAGGTAACTTATATTCAGAATACATGCTACTATTGCGTGTGCTTGCAGTCCATCCAAGGCTGGAAGATGTTGTTGAATGTGATAATGAATAAGGTCGATGTTTATGAAGAGGTGAGGTGGGTGATCGTATACTGGTACTACGTCGTTTGGTTTCTCGTGAAAGTCTATTGCTGTTGTTGTTGGTTGTGTTGCTATTGCTACTCTCACGTCTTGCCGTTGATATGCGAGGAGAAGATGGAGTATTTCCATTTTTAACATTGGTTGCTGCAGATGAAGCTCGTGATACACGACGATTGTTCAACACCACTTTGCTATGTGCTCGCTCAATAGCAGCTGCTGCTAGTTCTTCATCGACCTCCTCGTCATTGACAATTTCAACATAGTTGCTTGGAAACCACCCTCGTGCACCTCCACACCTGCCATAGATAAAGTTAGACTTGACACTTAATAAAATGCATTCCATTGCTATGCTTCATTTACCAGCCGTCCCACCAACCGGAATCGAGTTGCGCAAGGACATCGATATAGTCGCCCTTGTTGAAATTAAGAGAGGCAGGATCCTCAGAATGGAAGGGGTAGATCGCTCGGACTCGGCAAATTATTCTAGGCAACATGGACATGAGGAGATAGCATAAGCGATAAGCAGGGAGTCGAATGAGACGATAGAGAGAGAGAGAGAGAGAGGGTGAGAGAAAGAAAAATGAAAGAGAACGACCAAAGGTGTTAAGCGACACCGAGGAACAGCACAGAAAAAAGAGAGACAGATTGTGCGTGAACAATGAGGTCACTTGGTCTCAGGTTAGTAAAGATATGGATGTTAATCTCATATTTCCGCTTGCACGGCATCACAAAGCCAAACCTTAACATCTCTTCTGCATGCATTTGGCTCTCTTTCTCGCTCGCTCGTTCTCTCGCTTTGTTCACCCACTTCTTTGATGATCGTCCTTTTTTTTATTCCCACTGTTTC
Organism: Lichtheimia corymbifera B2541; assembly: GCA_000697475.1. Lineage (NCBI taxonomy): Eukaryota > Fungi > Mucoromycota > Mucoromycetes > Mucorales > Lichtheimiaceae > Lichtheimia > Lichtheimia corymbifera. The sequence goes on from JNEU01000871.1 coordinate 92,131, forward strand.
TCAACCCCTGAGAGAAAAACAACACTTTGTATCCCTTTGTGCCACGTGCGCTAGTCTACTTTGTTTCTTACCGCATAGCTTCACTCTCATAGTATACCACATATTACCCATGCACACGTTTTCTTGTTCATTATCTCTCACAAGTTACTTTATTCTTACAAGGATATTATCATAGAGGGGTATGCTCATATTTATAACTGTAGGTCTTCTTCAGTGAGAGAGAGCGCCATATAAAACGGGGCGATCTTATAGTATACTTTTTGGGAAAAACCTTTCCTATCAAATCCATGCAGCCAAGAACATTTGGTTTGGCTGAATCAAATCGAACTTGCCTATTCAACCAATCAGCCGTCATATCAACTTGATCATTCACACACACAACCACACCCCTGTCGCCGATAATGTAAAACTGATATTTACCAGGAACAGTAACAAAGTAATCGTCGACGATACGACAGAATCTCCATCGATATTGCTCAGGTGGAACGACCGTTACTTCCTTGTACGGATGCAATGTTGATTTGCTCTTGTTCTCCATTTTCTTATACCAGGTGTAAGCACCAATAAAGTCTAAAAGATTTGTAAGCAATGACTAGAGATGACGTTATCAAGTGATTGACTTGCCTACAATGCCCACGGTCAATTCCTTTTTCGTTTCATCTATCCCAAGAAGTAAAGAGTAGTCCATAATGTTTCTGCTAGCCAAGAACTCGGTATCATTTATAATAGCCTTCTTGAGTAATTGTTTGGAATGCTCATGCACAGGCATCGTGAGACGAAAACCTACGTTCGCTTTTAGCGTGAATGAGGACACGATGCAGTGATACATTTACCTTCTATCCAATCACCGTCCCACAAGGTCGTATCACTCTTTTGTTGGTGTGGCTGCTTGAGGCACTCTTCCACATGGCGATCGCGTAATCCTTTGAAATCGAAGCGCTTTGTCCCACCATTGCACCAAAAAGCATAAAGTTATCTCAGAAGAGAACCCCGATGGCAACACAAATAAAATCCCACCTACCTGTGTTATCTGTGGCGTTGCTCCATAAAAGAGATGCTCCATGACCAACACGTCCAGATTAAGCAATACACGTTTATCCTCAAGGCTTCGTATGCGAATCGTGTAAAACCCAAATATCTTGGCAAGCATGCTTGGCGTCTATATCGTCGTGGGGTTGTTAGTAGGTGTATATGTGTGGTGAAGCATAATACATACATCCTCTGAGCGCTGCATATGCTCAAAATACTTTGGTGCAAACTTGAGAATCGATTCCTTTTCAATGTTGTTCCAAGCGTTCACCATTTCCTTGATAACAAATCGGTCATCTGCAATAACATGGATGAATATTGGTCGATATACAATATATGAAAACGCTTTACCTTGCGTCTTGTAAAAATGACTCTTGCTCTTTCCACCGGATGCTTTCCAAGCTGTGCAACGTGTCAATGATTGAACCAGCAATTGGTCGATGCCGCTCTGTCGACGTAGATTTTCAAATTCTTGAGCATAATAGGTGGTACAAGTGAACTCCACGTCGTTGTGGGTAAACTCTACATGTACATAATAAGCTTAAATCATCCGATATAAGAGTCAAATTCAACATACTATGCTTGATATGAGGGCTGATCTTTCGGGTACTTTCAGGTTCATCAGGTTCCTTTGGTAAAGGCTTGGTTTCATGGTTGGATATAGTCTTTTTTATCTCTTCCATCGTGATCTTGCCATTGTCACCGCCAGCAGTGGTTGGATGATGATGATGATGATGATGCGTGGAGGATGGATCACCAAGGATAATGCGTTGCTGTACATCTTCACCATTGTTCTCCTCTTTTCTTTTGTTGGCGCTGGAAATCACATGAGATAGCTTGTGCTTGATGCCCTGCATTTTCCTGGATTGCTGATAATGTAACTCTTCCGCATTCGCTTTGACAGTCTCGATCACCATTGAACGAAAAGAAGCTGTCTCACTTGAAGCTCCTGTGGTAGGAGCAACGTATTTTCTGGTAATGATGGAATGGTATCGATCCACAACATTCGGGTCTTTGGAGGGCTTTGGTATATGCGCCGATGCATCAGATGGCTCAGAGGGTGCATTTTCTGCCACTACGGTAGATCCACGATTGTCGTCAACGCTCCTTTGATGTTGAAGCTCATCCAAATACTCGTTTGAACTAGCATTGTAATAATCATGATCAGCTGCCCTGCATACAATGGACGATGACATATGATAATAACCTTAAGGTATACGCAATAAGCGACGACGGTTCATCTTCACGTACAACAACACTTGATCCAGGGAATGAATGTACTCGATCGGACCTACACGAATTATGAGGAAGAAGACCCAATATATGTACGTTGCTTATACGTACTCGATATAATCTGGTGGATTCCATGCACAACCATCCATCAGGTCTAAGTACCCCAAAGGTGGCGATTAGTAAATGGCTCTCAAGGAAGAAGAGGAGGATATTTACATACCATGACACCATTTCTCTTGCCATTGTGATAATTGTGATAGCACAGACGAACTTCGTACAGCAAAAAAGCGTCTGAAATCATTGAGCTGATCCATTGGTGTATCGTTCAATTCGTGAACCAAGGCATTGCGTTGAACATCAAGAAACAAACGGCGCATTTGACTTAATTCAGTCTCCCTTGCACGTAACTGTTGCTGTATCTCGCCCAATGGACGTCCAGAATTGCGAGCATCACGTTGTTCACGCTTGGATTCGGCTTGGATATATCGTTCCATCACTTCGATATGAGCAGCGACAGCATCAAAGAATTCATCCACCTCTGTGGCAATCATGGTCTTCCATTTGTCAAGTGTGCGCTGAGAAAGAGCCAATCGTCGTCTTATTGCGGTATTATCATCTTTACTTCCAGAACCTCTACGCCAAGGTGTAGTTGTATCGGGCATGACTTGTAATCGAGGTGGTCGCAGCTCATATAATGTAATTGGCTCATATGTCATTCTTACAGAAATGGTGCTTCCATGCGGTTTGAAACATCGAATGAGTGCCGTTTTGCTCTGCTGTGCATGGACACACAATGCATTGGTAACACCGGCAACATTGAGTGTGAAATGTCTGTCGTAAAGAAGTAATTCCATGAACTTGGCCAATGAATAATGATAGGTTGCAATCGATATCGGTAGGCGCTTTGTTGTTGCATTGCATTCAGAGCATACTGTCCACATGTCGATACCTCGATAGGGTGCTAGTGTTTTGCTACTATCACTGCTCAAGGCTGCTGTGGTATCATCATCTTCGTCCGATAAATATACTTGCACCTTGCCAGGTCCATGCATAAAACTCATCACATGATCCTTAAACGCCTTGTCACATCCATGAAATGAAAGATTGGGAGTAGTAGAAGGGGGAGAATGAGTGGCTGCTGATGACGATGATGACTCGGTACTATCAGAAGTATCTGTAGGGGGTGGTGATTGCTGTTGGTTGTTGGATGGACGCTGCAACACGTGCTCCAGTTGCTGCTGTTGTAAACTCTTGCATGATTTGTGAGCGTGTTCGCACCAGCGTTGGATAGCCTGACCAAGGGGCATATCTCCAAAATTGGAACTCTTTTGCCCAAAAGAAAAAAAGTCAACGGTGATCAAAAGCGGCCCTGCGCACGGATGCTGTGGACAACCAATCGGATAGCATGTATAGTTTAACGCGCCGTGTTGATGCTTCATATAAACATCCACTGATTGTGTATCCAAATAAAGCGAATCCAATCCCAACTTCTTATCACATATCCTTCCCGGTACACGTAAAGGTGAATAAGCTGCAATGGATTGAGGAAGACGTAAAGAGGGCTGTTGTTGCTGCTGTTGTGAATGATGGTCATGATGATAATGGCTGATGATTGATAACAAAGATGATCGTCGTTGTATTGGTCCTCCTCCTGCTCCAATGGATTTGGATTTGTTGTTATTATTGATAGATTCACGCATAACCGAACGTATAGTTGCAAGGCCGTCTTCTTCGTCCTGTAATCTTGAAATAAGCTGAGGAATGGCATATTGGCAATAAGGCGAAGATGAAATCCGTGCTGTCTCAAGCTGTCTACGTAGTTTGGCAAAACGATGCTGGTCATTGTCCAAAGGTATCCCAGTAGGGGTCGAATTGATATCCTTTTTCATCAAAGACGCCGATCGGCGAATGGCCTTTTTGGAAATCTGCACGACCGGTGATGTCGTTTCCTTGGAAGAACCTAGCAACCACCACAATACACCCTTTCTTGCTGTTGCTGTTGCTGCTGCCGGAGTATCATTAAGTGGTGATGTCGGTGTTGTTGGTGATGATGCTTTGCTGATACGGATTTGTGAATCATGCAAGACATGTGCCTCCAACCATAGACTCCATAACGTGTAAACCGATGCAATGACAATCTTGATCAAGGCGTCTTTTGATGGACCATTAGGTGCTCCATATATCCGGATTGTTCCCCCCACAGCATGATGTAGCCATTCGCATTGTGATCCTCCTAATCCATCTTTTTATTCACTAATATCAGCATCGATGATCCATCTACGAACACACTACTATCTAGACTTACCTGATATCGCCGACAATGGGTCGCCATGATATACAGCAGGCAAAAAGCGTGAATCACTCATGGATTTTATGTTGAGTACTTGGATGAAGATCGAGTCAAATATCGATGAGCAGGATGCAGTATCGACAACAGTAATATCTTGTTCACCATCAATCCAGGAACGAACAAGTGGCAATAGCGTGGATATCAATGAGTCGCTAAGAGATGACGGTAGGTTGGCATTGACGAGCCACATTTGCACCAGGGCCGTAAGATGGTCGCGTAAAGGACGGTCAATGGAAGACATGAGGTGTTCACCATGGCTCAATGCATGTGCCGACTGCCGTTTGGTGACAATGGGAGGAAGCGGCTTAAATGGGCGAGCGACTGCTTCCTTGACGCCGTTACTTTGAAACATGGCGAGAAAGGGGGAAATGAAAGAAGTGCTGCTCCTTCTGTTGTAGCACATATTCCGCATGATACTACACTACACAACAACCGAGCCCCATCCCCACCCACTACATAGTCATTTGTAACAGGGTATATATAGTTATTAAATCATATCGTTTATAATTGGCCTTGTAAATGAAGCTGTCTTTATGTACATATTACTTTGACATCTCCTCGTCGGGATCATGCTTGATATTGGGTGCATAAACGTTGTCGCACTACTGAGTTCTTATAGCAACAATAACAAATACAAATGCATCTTGTGGATGTGCATATGTCCACCAGAACATACCACATCTCATTACTATTCCCTGTTTGGGAGCGTCATTTGCGTTTTGATCCGCACCTCTCTAGCCACACTCACCATCTGATCTTACTACTGACGAGATCACACTTTGGAGATCCTTTCCAGGTTAGGCAAAATTCCCGAGTAATATATAATGCTGTGCCTTACATCTTGCTATTGCATTCACAACCAAAGCTTGTTCGAGAACTAAAAAAGCTTTTTCTTTATCCTGCACTTTGAGAATATGACATAGTTCACTAAAGATGATCATTTGCTACGAAGATACAACAACAACCACCATAGCCCCATCATTGTATTGAAATTCATGACCATTTGTACAGGCTACAATCGGTGAATTTTCCTTGGTGAATCGTGAAGCTCTGTACCATAAATGGCGGTACCAGCATGAATCCCATGATACAGAACTTATAAACCTTATATGGCTTAAAGCACACCGATCATGCAAGATAATAGTACATCAGCATTCAGTCGCAATAATAAGCAAGCCCGTCTTGCCCAATTTATTTATGCGCTCACTCCACCAACAATGAAGACTGCTCATATCTTTATTAACAAGCCAACGTGCTGATATCAATAATCATGTTTGAGTTTGTGCTCATTTGCATGATAGTAATGATCAGCCCTATTAATCCCATGTTATGGCACATGGCAACGTATCTTTATTGTGCGTTGAAAGAGTTGACAGTAAAGCGAAAGCAGCTTTCGTGTTGGTGATAGTTGGCTAATAAAGCTCCGGATCAAACAAAACAAAAAGAATGAGACGCGGAGGTATTATAAAGTAATAATAACCGAGTCTGTAAGGTTTACACGTTAATCTTTCTTTCGATTGTCAACATGCCAAAGTGTTTCGTGATTTACTACAGCTTGTACGGGCACGTGGCAACGTTATCTAAGCATATTCAAAAAGGATTGGAATCCAAAGGCATCGATGTCGAGGTATATCAGGTAATATAAACAAATCCATCGCTTAGACCTACATATGCCAATAACAAGCGATGCTTATTATGGGTATTCCAAAGGTGCCAGAGACATTATCGGATTCGATTCTCGAGAAAATGCATGCTCCCGCCAAAACAGACGATCCCATTATTACCGTCGATAAGCTAACGGAAGCAGATGGCTTCATGTTCGGTATCCCAACTCGTTTTGGAACGATGCCAGGTAATCTATTTGCATTTTATGCGTGTTGAGCTTATTATAACAATGCTGCTTTAGCACAATGGAGATCATTCTTGGATGCCACTGGTCGACTATGGGCATCTGGTGCCTTGGCTGGCAAATTCTGTGGCACCTTTTTCTCATCCGCCTCTCAACATGGGTACGTAGTAGTTTCATTTATTGAAATAGGCGTACCATATATTAATGATGATTTGACAGCGGGCAAGAGACCACTGCATACATGACAATTCCATATCTGGCACATCACGGAATCAATTATGTTTCTTTTGGATTTGCAAATGCATCATTGTTCAACAATGACGAAGTTATTGGAGGATCAGCTTACGGTGCTGGCACTGTTACTAATGGTGATGGATCGCGTCAGCCTAGTGAAACCGAACTCGCTATTGCTCGTAACCAAGCTGAGAACTTTGCCGACATTCTTAATCAATATCAACGAGGCAAAGAGCTTACCAGCAGTACTTCAGGTGATGCTACGGAAAAAGCAGCCGCGGATAATAAGCAACAAGTTGCAACAGCAGATAAAGCTGATGAAAGTGCTGGTGCTGGTGCTGGTGCTGCTGCCACGGGTGCAGCAGCTGGTGCAGCAGCTGGAGCAGGTGTTGGAGCTGGAGCTGCTGGTGTTGCTGCTGCCAATAATACTGCAGCAGGTGCAGACTCAGATGCATCAATTCGATCCATTAAAGCAGCATCAACACAAAAGAACGGTGATGGAACTGATAAAGAGACACCTGTGATCACCACAACCAACCCAGAAGGCCATACTGAAAGACCAACTGAAACAACAGCAAAGACCGAAGATGCTGGTGTAGCTCAAAGTGCTGCAGCTGCTGGTACTGCTGGAGCCGCTGGAGGTGCTGCAATTGCACCAACTGCTGAAGGTCCAAAGGAAACAGCAGCAGCCACCACTACACCAGGTGGTCCTCAAGGTACTTCAGCTCAACCTTCTACCGGTCCAACAGAACAACAACCTACATCCACAGAACCACCTCAACAGCCAAAGAAGAAAAAGAGCAAGCTTTGGAGGCTCTGCTGTGGTGCAGAAGGTCTTGATTAAACATACATACTAGAGCGCTCCTTTTACTACACACAGTCCATCACACATACACCTATCCCTTTCTCATCCAGTCATTGTTATTCATATGCCGTAATCTATTCACGATAAAAATAAAACATACTAAGCTGCGTAAAATTCACGGAGGTAGATATGGTATCGAAAGAAGTCCAATACAGGAGTTTGCTTCATTGCGCATGTATAACGATTTCACCCCGATATAACAAGAGTCATATTTCATAATGACAACCACGACAATGAGAATAAGATGACAATGAAAAGCTAAAAAAAAAGATACGTAACAAAGACCATCAATGGTTGTTAATAGCCACCGCGATGCGCTCATGAGCTTGAGGCGTCGACAATGTAAGCAATCAAGGTACCATAGAGGGAAGAGATGGATGATGTATCGTGAATTACAACATCCTTCTGCATGTGCATGGTTGGAATGTGAGAGGAAAGGGTGATATATGGCAGTAGGGGGGATGGTGTACACATTGGTAAAGTTGGTACCAGGGTGAAGTCTGGTAATTTATCAATAACTCGGGTGTGGTGATTGTGCACGGATAAACCGGCAATTAGCAAGCCAAGAGTACACAAGATGATGCCAACACCCATCATGAAATAACATCGATAGGCTATTATCATGGTGCTGGTTGTGCTCATACACGCATGTTCACCATATAGCAATGATGATCCGATTACTTTGTATTAGCAATCAAGAACCACCTGATATAGCCCAACATGATGCGTCATATGGATATGCATAAGATTGCAAGTCAAAAACACCCTTATTGAAGCATTACCGACATAATAAAACCCATCAGCGCTAGATACAATTTGGTGCCACGCCAAATACAAAAGCAACAAGCACCATTTATTTCGGAAAGGAGGAGGGGTGCCGCTTGTATCATGAATCCTCCACGATTGGAAATGTCAAACTCTTTAGGGACATGATGGTGCATCATCACTCTTATCTTTTTTGTTTCTACTGCATTCACACTTCTTTCCTTCTTTTTCACTCAAAGCAACGTGACAATGACTACTATACACGTAGACGTGAATCCCTTTCCTCCGATTTATTCTGCGGGACCACTGACATGGGAAACACCCCTCTTCATAACTCCTACGGCCTTGCTATCATTGATCGCATTTCTTGGTTTGGGTCGTTATTTGAGCACACGCTCTCATCCATTGTTTGTGGATTCAGCTCGTTTGAGTCGACAACGGCGATTGACAGCATTATCAAAGCTGGTACTTGCCATGTCTATCACCATCCTGTTAACGTTCATGGTGGATGCAGGCATCTTCACAGCACGTGCCATTCTCGACAAGCATTGGACATCGACTGTACTAGCGTATTACATCGGCGTTTCATGGCTAGCATGGATATTTGGATTGATGGGCATGATCCATGAAGCTCACAATTTCGGTCGTTGGAGTTGGGTGCAGTACACCTTTTGGATGACGGCAACTTTGGGAGAGTCGTTAATAGCTTGGCTCTGGTTTGTTGCATTTCTTAGCCCTCGAACTGGTAAGCAGCAAGATCCATTCATCTATATGTTGAATCTAAATCCAACACCAATGCACCTAGGCACTGTGTTTGACAAGTACGATTTTATGTTCTTGGGAACGTTTGCAATGCGTTATGGATTGGAAGTGGGTACAATGGTGCTTTGTTTGATACAGATGTTTATCCGCGAACCACCATCTCGGGAATGGTCCCCACTGATATCAACACAAGCAACAGCATCATCGTCATACGGAGGTACTGAAGCGTTTCAAAAAGGGCAACAGCCGACAACAACAAGTCCTGTACCAAGCCATTCATCATTTTCCAAATTGTGTGCTTTATTATCGTATACATGGCCACGAGGATCACTATGGTTGCAGCTGCTCATGTTTTTATGCTTTTTACTCATGTGGATTGCTCTCGCTATTAACACAATGACGCCATTGGCGATGGGGATGCTAGTCGATAGCTTGGGACACACCAAATGTAAGCGAAGCCATCAACCACGAGTGCAGAATAATTCTGTTTATGCATAATCAAGCTCATACATCCCTTTTTGTTTACAGGGGCTTTTGTTTGTATACTCATTTTGGTGTATATGGGACTCAGGTTCTTGCGAGGAAAAGTGAGTACCTTCGATGACCCGGGTGCTTATTATTACTAACCCGTTCCTTAGTCTGGTTTCATTCAATGCACACAAAACTGGTTATGGATTCCTGTGGGGCAGCATATCTCAAAAACGATGTCGCTCAATATATTGGAACGGCTTTATGATCTATCACTCGCTTTTGACCCCATTCGCAAGTCAGAGGCTCTCAAGGTGTTTGATCATGCTATCCCCAGCATAGCACCCATGTTGCCACAGCTTCTCTTTCAAGTCATACCTGCTGTTTTGGATGTTGTTGTGGCTGTCATTCTTTTGTGGTTCCTTTATTCACCATCAGCTGGGCTCATTGTACTCGTTACCATGTCTCTCTACATCCTCGTGACCATTTCCTTTTCAAGCGATGTTATTCCATCATCCTCACCCACCAGCAAGCGCTACCGTGACATGCTAGAACGCAACAATGAAACACGGATCAAAGCAATCAACTCGATTTTGAATTATGAAACAGTCAAGTACAACAATGCGGAGCGCATTGAAGTGGAGCGATATCGTGCAGCCTTGATCAATTGGGAAAAGGCCGACTATCGCTACAGCTCGTATCGTGTCATAGCTCGGCTTGTGCAGCACTCTATAATTGCAAGTGGTTTTTTGGCTGGATGTCTTTTGTTTGCATGGGAAGTTTCACAAGCACGATGCACACCTGGTGATTTTGTTTTATTTAACTTTTACATGTTGGGATTGTGTGAGCCGGTAAGTACAGTATCAATACTACAAGTGGAAAAGTGATGTAATGATGGTGTTGCCTTGATGAAATACTAGCTTTCCGATTTTGATGCACATTATCGATCGATACAAACTAGCTGGCTGGAGCTCGATAAGGTTCTCGGGTTACTCAAAAAGAAGCCTGCAAGTGGTGAAAAGAATGTTGTGATCAACAAGGGATCCATTGTGTTTGGTAAATGATTGTTTCATCCATGACGACGACGATCATTGCTGAGATCATTCTCCCTTTTTTGGTAGACAACGTACGTTTCAGCTATGACCAACGACATGCTGCTCTCAAGGGGGTCTCCTTTTCGGTCCAAGGAAGCACCAAGGTGGCTCTTGTGGGACAACGAGGATCAGGGTAAGTGGGAGAATGAACGCTATTACCTGCTGAAAAGTGATGAAAATGATTAAAAATATTGCTATACGCATAGGAAATCCACCATTTCACGCCTCCTTTTCCGATTTTATGATCCAGATTCTGGTATCATATACATTGATGGGCATGATGTCAAGACTGCTAGCTTAAGATCAATACGGCAGCAGATTGGTGTGGTCCCACAGGATATTGTATTATTCAACGAATCGGTTTATTACAATATTGCATATGGCAATTGGCAAGCTTCCGAAGATGCTGTATTCCGAGCTGCCAAATTTGCACAAATCCACAACACCATTTTGAAATACCCTGATGGTAAGTATACTCTCTCTCTCTCTTTCAGGGAACGAGTGTGCTCATCAATGAGATCATTCTTTATTGTCATGGAAACGTAGCATATGAAACCAAACTAGGCAACGGTGGCTATCAGCTTACTCCTAGCGAGAAGGTGACTTTACAAAGGTTCTCAATATTCAAATCCCCAAGAGCTAATTCCACATACATAGCAACGGATTGCTATTGCGAGGGCTTTCCTAAAAGATCCAGCCATTGTCATTATCGAAGATGGGAACGATGCTGTGGATAGGTAATAACGGGAGGCTATAGATGCAGCCATTACTGGTCACGCTGACAACGGATAATTGCATACATAGTACATCGGATCACCAGCTGCAACGAGCTCTCTCCATATTAACGGAAGGTCGCACAACTTTGATAATCGCACACCGTCTCTCTAAAGCCGTTATGGATGCGGATATGATCTTTTTGTGAGTTGTGTTATGATTTCCTTCTGGGAGGCGTTATCTAATGGGGAGTTGGTATAGTATGCAAGACGGCCGAATCGTTGAATCTGGAACTCATGAGAGCCTCACAATGCCGGAAAATGGATATTATAGCAAAGGTACAGTAGCATATCATAAACTGAAGCCTAGATTAACAAGGTTGTATACGCAGCAGGATTATACTTCGACATGTGGAAAATGCAATGCATGGATCAGGAGCTAAAGTACAGGCCCAACAAAGAAAATATGATGACTGAAGCTGTTCTCTCAACGTGTCCCAACATGATACCAAATGACATTCCTCCACCGTCCATTGACAACAATAACACCCATTCCTGCAAGCCAGAATCTTCTTTTGTGGATGAACCTGCTGCTACCCAGTCATCGGAAATGGTCACAGAAAATCATACTGAGGATCAAAAAGTGACACAGAGAGATGAAGGCACCGTTGTCATGGTGGAAGAAAACTTGAGAGAGACAAGTGAAGAACAACGTCCTGGCGAGGACAACACTATCATCAAAGAAAGCCAAAAAGAAACCAAGGCTGGAAACAATGGATCATCAAAGAAGAAAAAGAAACCCAAGACAAAGAAGCGTAAGAACTCCACTGTATTTTAGCAATAGCATGAATAGTTCTACATAGTCTCAACATGAATATACAATATGTGTAAATTTATCGATCGTATTTCACGTGATCTATAGCTGCTTGAATTAGGCGGGATTTCTTTGGCATCTGCCTTATGCTCATACCTTGTTCTTTTCACCTGTATCATGGCCCCATACCCAACCGAATGCCATCAGACACTCAAAGGTCACAAAGGCCCTATTAGCGATGTGTGCTACAATCAATCTGGACAATATTGTTTATCTGGAGGACGCGATCGGACCGTACGATTATGGAATCCACTCAGTGGTATGGAACTACACAGCTACATTGGCCATGGTCGCGATGTTCTCGGTGTCTCAGTGTTCGTATTATACAACTAAACTCGGACAACGTCATGGTGATCGATCGCTTACGCAATGAAATATAGAGCGTCGGATAATGCAAAGATCGCAAGTTGTGGTGCCGATCGTGCCGTGATACTGTGGGACGTGGGCACAGGCGAGGTTCTTCGAAGGTACACAGCCCACTGGGAGGTAAATAACATCAAGTAGATTGATTGTATATGTCGATCCACTCACAAAGGCATGGAGTAGCGTGTAAATAGCGTGGATTTCAATGAGGAAGCTTCAGTGATTGTCAGTGGTAAGTATTCATCAAGGGATTTCAAAAGATCTATTATCTCACATTTATGCAGGATCGTTTGACGCCACGATACGGATATGGGATACCAGGTATGACTTTGTAAGAGGCAATACCACACAACATGCTTATCGATTGTTGCTGTTAGGTCATACAACATGCAGCCTATTCAGGTTTTAGAAGATCCCAAAGACAGCGTTATGTCCGTACAAGTAAGAGGCGTCGAAATAGTGGCAGGGTAAGGATGTTCAAAGGCTAAGGTATGGGAATACGATGCTAAAGTTTATATATGCAGATCCACCGATGGACGCGTGCGAGTTTATGATATCCGGAACGGTCACCTTGCTGAGGATTACATTGGACGTATGTCAAGAGAATAATGATGGGAGATATTTTACACACCTACTAATAACGGCCAATAGCTGCGATTACCTCTGCTTACATGTCAAACGATGGCAATTGTATTCTTGTCAGCTCGCTGGATAATACGATTCGGTTGATGGATAAAGCAAACGGGACGCTTTTGAATGAGTTTACCGGCCACACACACAAGGATTACAAGTTAAACTCGGTGCTTTCAAACGATGACGCTTATGCTATCAGCGGGTCTGAGGATGGAAATATGTATATATGGGATGTACTCGAAGGAAAGACGGTGGCAAAGCTTGAATCGCACAACGGCGTGGTTTCGGCAGTGGATTATCACCCGCAGGATGTCGGCATGGTGACAGCAGGCGATGACGGATTGATACGTGTATGGAGCTAGCTAGCTTAGAGGGATAATAGGAACATGATTATTGTATTTGTTTTCCATAAAATCTGTTCTCTCGTTTCTACTACGCTGAATTTGATCATGCAGTTTCCATGAGATCTCACAACATGAACGCTGGTGCAACATAATGGTGCTACGAAGATGGTTGTGTGTCCATAATACCAATTCCAACAACCAACGCTATAAAAGTCTTTTGATAAATTCGATCATGAAAGAAATGCAGCATGATGTTCTTGTTCCACGTAGCAAAATTATATTTGGATGCTTGCATGATTGTGTATCCAGAGCCCTCAGCTGCAGTCAAATTGATTTTGCCTTTGATTGTTACACAACTGGACACTGGGTTCGGCAATGAGATCAATTCGAAAACGAGAGACAACGGCTTTAATAATATGTACATCTATCAGAGGAAAAGAATACAAGTATTATGTGTGAAGAGAAATGGGTGGTGTGTGGAGAAAGACAGCCTTTTATTGAATGATGGATAAAGAGCGCTGCACGGTGATGCAGTAATAAGGGTACAAAGAAACATAAAGGGTCGATTGAGTTATATATCCTTTTCTCTCCGCTTTCCTACATTTATTACATGGATTCAGTGATTGCAAGTTTATCAAAGTGGTTGAGTGCTAAAGACAACCGCGTCTTACTCTGGCAGGCGGCAGCCACGACCAGCATTCTTTATTTGGCACTTGTACGCTATCTACGCTACCGTAACATCAGCAAGCTACGACGCAAGTATCCAGACCCTACGATTGCTTTAAAGGACCATGCTGTTGCCGAGGAAGTGTTTGATACCACTGTGCGCCGAGAATTCCCTTGTATGTTGACTAGGTTGCTATGTCATCCATCATGCTGATAATTTTGTATTAGTTTTGGCAAGACAAGCTTTAGAACTCGCCCTGTTCAAGACCTACTCTGTTCCTTCGATTAGCAAAATCTTGCATGCTACTGGAGAATTCTCAAAGGATGCCAGGAAACGAGTCGAGGATACCGAGTTGCTACTGGTAACGTTTTACTCCTTTTGTTGCATTGTCATCCTCTCCTCCTGAAAGCTTATTTAACCCCATTGAGTAGCTCGAGATCAACGATGTCTATCCTCATGTGCAAGAAGAGTTGCGTGCGAATCCAAACGCGAGCCCAGAGACGATTGCCAAGCAGCGAGAACGACGTGACATTGCGCTCCAACGTATGAACGAGCTTCATAGCAAATATGCCATCCGCAATGGGGATTATCTCTACACCTTGTCGCTGTTCATTGTCATGCCGATAAAGTGGATAAACAAATATGAGTGGCGTAAGCTCGATCCTATTGAGGAATATGTAAGTTGTATATTAATATGGGCAATCAATCGCCTTTACTAATGGGGTGAGGGATAGGCTATTTTCAGGATGTGGTACGATACTGGGTTGGGCATGAACATCAAGGATATTCCAGATACATTGGAAAAGATGATTGCATTCCATGAGGTAAGTGATTTTACATACAGATGGGTCTAAGGTAGGATATCTCATGCATAAATCTACTATATTTCTTTAGGAATATGGAAAGGAGCATGTTCGTTATGCTGAGAGTAATTGGAAAGTGGCCCATCCCACTGTGGAGCTACTGTTGACAAGATTGCCAAAGTTCATGGCACCTCTTATGAAACCTCTTTTGAATAAGGCACTCCCATCACTACTCGATCCCTTGGATGTTGTGGGCTTTGGTCTCCCAGAAGCTTCTCCATGGATGACTTCTTTTATTGATACCAGCTTATACTTGCGCGCCCTCTTTATTCGTCATTGCATGTTGCCGCGTTTTTCATCCCATACACGTACAGCCATCAACCCTGATAAGAAGACGAATCTCTACAAGACCAATTATGATATCTATAAGCCCGTCTATCCCAATGGTTATTGCATACACGAATTAGGCCCTGAGAAATCCAAACCCGCAAAGTGTCCTATCCCTCATTAACTACCATGACGTGTTTAAATAAATGTCAAAGACAAATTGCATTTAATTGATAAAGAGTAGTAGCATACTTTATTGGTGTGTGTATTGTGGACACTAATCGGATCAGCTGGGTGGTGGTGATGTATGACAGGAGGAGAAGAAAAGAGAGAGGGGAGAGAGAGATGTAGGAGAGCAACACTCACAATGTCTGTATGTATAATGCCTTTAGTCCTTTTATCGCATGTAAACTAGAGACTATCAATCCGACGAAATGATCTGCCGCCCGCTGGCCTATCGTGCAATTTGGGATTCTTTTTGGCAAGTTCAACTAGAAAATAAGAGCCGCAAGTAAATAACTTGTATCCATCATCATCACCATCCATATATCAATCAATGTACCTCGATCGAGCTTTGCATAGTCGATCACACAATCATGTCGGTCTGGATAACGATGGGAGTCGCAAAAGATGTACTGACAGCGGCATTTGTTTGTAGTTTGTTTTACAAGCGGGACCTAAGATGATGATATTAGTCATGAGGCAAGGCGTGATTGTGTGTTGTCTTTTTGTGTTACCTTTGCTCTGCATTGGTAACATCTGTTCTTGTTGCGTTGAGGAGGTTGTTGTTGTTGGTCTTCTGAAGTAGTAGAAACAGGTAAAGGAGATGGCATTGGTCTTTTATCGGCTACCGGTGATGGAGATCGACTATGCTTCCTTGAAGATCGTTGTGGAGAAGATGTTGCCGTGATGGTAGTGGGAGTAGTAGCGGGAGTGGTAGTGGTGGTGGTAGTGTCTGATGCTGAAGGGCTACTACTATTGTTGGTGGTGGTGGTGGATATCTTTTCTGGTGACATGTTGGAAGTGGTATTCGTAGTAGTGTTGTTGTTGGTGTTCGTCGTTGATGAGCTAGCGGACGACTCTTGTGTGAAATGAGCATCGCCAGATGGATAGATGAATCTAAGACTTGAACACTTTACCTAGCGATTTCTTGTCATTTTCTTTGTTGTTGGCCATCTGAGAGCTCTTGTAGCATTTCGAGCACATGTTGTTGTACATTTCACTGCCATAAAAGCCGCAACCTGCAGTGCAGAGAGGCGACAACTTTGAATTGTCGTTGTCCATTGGAAGTGAAAAGAAAAAAGAGATAGAGAAAGAAAGAGAGAAAAGTAAGGCGGGGGTGGGCAATCCGAGTTAATCTGAATACATGGAGCGGGTTCTCTCTCCCATCTTTGGTAACACATCCCATAACATCCACACGCACACACATATATATATAGATTACATATACAAATATATATTACAATCTTCTTCTTTGTCTAGTGGGTTTATTTGTTGGATCGAAAAACGAGGTTGGATGGTAGGGTGTCTGCATTGTCTTCAAAGAATTGTTGCACAGATGATTTCTTTGTAGCGTCGTCTTTCCGTAAAAAGTGGTCCAAAACATCTGATACGGTTTGCATATTGTTGAGCTGCAAGTTGGATACCTCCTTGCCGAGTTGTGCAATGCTTTCCTTGACAACCTAATGCACACATGTCAATAACATGTATCATCATCCCATCCATCTAATATTATATTTACCTTGAATTTGACATCTGCTGCATCCAAACGTGTTGCCTTCCAGTTGTTCTCATCGCTACCGTTGACACTTTCCAATACAATGGACTTGACAATGGATTGAACCTTATCTTGGTCTTGAATGATTTCCTTGTTTCTCCAACTATATATATACACACACATAGGTTAGCTAGCTGCGCATGTTACTGGTATCAGTGTATATATAATACTTGCGAGAGAGTATCAGGCTCGTCGTCATAGTAAGTGACATCGAAGGCAGCTGCTGGTGCATCGGCATTGGCATTGTTGACAGGTGTTGTTGTTGCGGGTTCCTGCGATTCGGGTTTCTTTGCCCAAGGATTGAATCGACTGAATCCACCAGCTGCGACGGGAGTGGAAGTGTGCAAGTTGCGTGATAAATGGACGATGCGACGACAAGCAAACATGGTTTGTTGAATAAAGATATAAATGTGTCAGTGAGGGACTTTTGATGGAGAGTGAAAAAGCCAGGTCAAAGCAAAAGAGGACTGCGAATCGGAGGGAAGCTACACCAACCGGGTTCTTGACGCATCGCCAATTCCCCATTCTACTTGTAACCTGCGTAGTGTAGTGTGCGTGTTGTGTTATACGTTCGACTCCCCCCCCTTTCTTTCACGAGTTATCAACATACACCTACCTCCAACAACTTATATAACAACTCTATACACATCAACATGTCGGTTGAAAAACGCAAAGATTCCCCATCATTGCCTGGAGGTGGCAGCGCCATGGTCAAACGGGCACGTCCAGACGAGCAAGACGACGCCAACAAAACCTTGATTCTCTCTTCTGAACGCTCGGGTACCAGCAATGCAGTCGTTGGCACAGTATGTTCACTCGCACTCACGCATCGATCAGTCCTTCAACAGCTAACCATCGTACTCATCTCTCACACGATCTCGTCTTCAGATTAAACGTACTTCCAGTCTGCAAGCTCCTGTTATGCAACTTATCGGTCACGAGGTGAGCGTTTGTCATTCATGGTCCTATCTCTTTTTTTATTCATGGTGCTTTATTTAGGGCGAGATCTTTAGCAGCAAATTTGATCCATCGGGCGATCACATTGCCAGTGTGTCGTATGACAGACAAATCTGTAAGCATTGTATATCATTGTCGTGACTCAACAGCATGCATTCATTCATTCGATATCTTGTATAGTGCTATGGAATACATATGGTGATTGCAATAACTATGGTGTGTTACGAGGACATGCCAATGCCATTCTTGAAGTACATTGGTCCCGTGATGGAAGGTAAGAATCGCCTTGTCGAGTTAGGTTGGCCCTTGATTTGACATTTTCTATTTCATTAGTCAATTATTCAGCTGTTCCGCTGACAAAACAGTCGCCATTTGGGATGCAACAACCGGAGAACGTGTTCGACGATGGAAAGGTCATACATTGGTGGTCAACAGCTGTCAAGTTGCTCGTCGAGGTCCAGAAACGGTGGTGTCGGGAAGTGATGATGGCTGTATCAAACTCTGGGATAGCAGATCAAAAGACGCTGTTCAAAACTTTCAAGACAAATATCAAGTGACAAGCGTTTGCTTTAGCGATGCTGGTGACATGGTGTATACTGGCGGTTTGGATAATGAAATCAAGGTATATATTTACAACAAACAAGATGGATGGTATATTAAGGATCAATGAATGGTAGGTTTGGGATATTCGGAAGAAGGCGGTCGCATATACTCTTAGCGGTCATTTGGATACAATCACAGGCATTGCCCTGAGCCCCGATGGTTCTTCATTACTATCAAACAGCATGGATAATACGGGTACGTGTGCTAGTATGCGTTGTCAAGGATCCTGTTCTAATTGGGCTTGGATACACTTGTAGTACGCATCTGGGATGTCAAGCCGTTTGCACCAGCAGATCGATGCACCAAGGTTTTGGAGGGCGCACCACACGGATTCGAAAAGAACTTGATTACACCCTGCTGGTCCACCGATGGAAGCCAAGTCGCTTGTGGTTCTGCTGATCGAACGGTGGTGATTTGGGAAGCAAACTCTGGCAAGATTCTTTACAAGCTTCCTGGACACAAGGGATGCGTGAACGATGTCGACTGGCACCCTATGGAGCCAATTATCATGAGCGCAAGCACAGACAAGACAATCATGCTGGGTGAAGTGAAGGACAATTAGTAACATAATTCAGACTGGAGGAATAAAAAAAAGAAAGCAAGCAATCTTTGTCTTTGTGTTATTGTTCTAGAAAGGGGGACGATTGGTATATAGGATTCATTATGTTAACTTAATCTAACGCCCACTCTGAGATATATTCAAATCCATGGAATTGCTGTTGTTCTTCTCGGGATAATTGTGTTGGTACCGGTGTAAGCACAGGAAACTCCCCAGTGAATTCGGCATCGAAATTAGACGTATCGGCACGTCCACGCAATGTTGGTACAAATGGCGCCGTGACACGTTTGGCAAGCAGGTCATCCCATCGAACACCTTCATAAAACACGTGCGATCGTACTTCCATGCCATCATCCCTTCCCGATCCTAGTCGTTGTGATGGATTCTTTTGCAGTAGCTATCAATACCCACGTATCAGTGTGATGTTAATACATATCCAGGAGTGGAAATAAAAAGTATACTTACAGCATGCAACAAGTTCTTGGCCTCTTTTGACAAATAATATGGACAGATAAGCTCATCCCTCATGATAGCATCAAACATTTCATCCTCGGTTTCAGCCCTAAATGGTGCCTGAAAAAGTTGGTCAATACAACATGTGACAATGGAAAATAGCGTCATGTAACAAACCTGTCCCGCCAGCATTTCATAAAGCAAAACACCAAAAGCCCACCAATCTACAGCCCGAGTATATCTCTGATTCATCAATATTTCGGGTGCCATAAACTCAGGGGTGCCGCAATATGTCCCAGTGGTCGTTTCATAATAGGTGTTGCCTTTGCATAAGCCATAGTCGGTCAATTTGATGTGGCCATCTGGCGCAAGTACCACGTTATCTAGCTTCAGATCACGGTATATGATGCCATTGTCATGTAGATGTTCAAGTGCTAGTAGAACTTCCGCTGAATAAAACCTATGCAAAATCGTAATAAGTAACGTGTCTCCAAGTAAAACACCATCGATGCCCCTACCTTGCCCGTGGCTCTGAAAAGTTTTGTCCTTGAATGTGCAACATCAAATCACCGCCTGCAACATATTCCATCACAAAAAAGAGTCTTGATTCGGTCATGAATGTGGAATGCAAGTTGACGAGAAAAGGATGCTTGCTTTGATTTGCAACCATGAACACCTCTTTTTCTGCCAGGATGCTAACACAAAGATAAGTAAGTGTTTACAGCCTGATATATCGCTTTTTGGTGCTCCATATTTACCATTTGAAATCATTCTGCATCAAGATGGATAACTTTTTGAGCGCTTTAACGGCATAGAGCTGCCTGGTATACTTGTTCTCGGCGAGTAACACTTTGCCAAAGTTGCCACGTCCCAAGACAGCGAGAAAATTGAAATCATCAATGCTGGCTCCTCGATTCATATGTAATGGCGTCATCTATGATTGATTATTAGCACTCACTTTATACTACCTGTCTGCAATTCTTACCGAAGAGTATCTTGTGGGATTTTGTTGTAGCAATTCAGCTTGTGTCATTTGCACCGATTGGCCAAGGGATAAATTATGGAACGAGTGTCGGACGTTTTCAGTTTGCAGTCGTTCAATCGCTGAGGATGGTAATGGCCAAGCCATGGAATGTCGATAGGATTGTGGATCATTTGGTGGTAGTGGTGAATACGGCTCCCCTGGCGCCTCTTCTCGTGGTAACAATGAGCGTCGATGTTCATTTGCTGATCGAAATTCGTTGCCCAACCGATATGCCGTTTCCATGTCGATCCCGCAGTAATTGGGTACAAACTGGCAACATTTTGCATGATACATGGCCCCACATTCTTGTAAACAGCCCATGAGTTTCAGCATTGTTGGCTTCCTTTCCAGCATTTACCTGTACACTTTTTGATATTTTTCACTGCAAGTGGGAGAATCAATCCACAGTGCGAACACCAATTCGTGCCAATAACCATGACCGTTTCAAACCGATGCGGGATATTGTACTTGAAACCACTTTCATCCTATCCCACATAGTTAACATAAAGCATCTCTACGATGAAACAACATCCTACCACAGATGAAATGCCTTCACGTGCCAAACACCTTGATGGCACTCTACTATAACAGTTTTTATGGCAGCTGAGATGGCAATCTATATAGAAGTAAATCCACGATAAGTGACAAAGTCATAAAACGATGCTCACTCACATATACCTTCGCATTGATATGTAATGTTCACCATGAAATCCCGGCAGACTGAGCATCGTAGAATCTGGTAGAAGCGCTTCGAGACGAATTTGTGGCCATGAGACACATCCACCTTTCCTTCAAGCTCACGGATGGCACCACTTCTCTTGAGTTTGTTGAACGGGATAATCTTGGCACCCTTGCGCACTACCGATCAGTAATAGAATATGTTAGACGTTGCCTCAGTGACTCCTTGGAAGAACCATTTGCATAGACTTACCAAAGCTTAGCTGTAGATAGATCCTGCCTGTGGGCTCAACGTCAAACCAATCGGATATTACCACTGATGGCGATGGCTTAGTGCAATCCACATCTTCCTTTTGAAGCATCCTCTTTTTCTTTTGTCGTAGATCCTCAGCAATATCAATCATCTTCAACCACACCAGGCCTATGGGTAGAGTTCGATCACCAGCGCGGTCATATATAACGAGCAGGATCTCGGAAGCCTTGTTCACATCCATCTCAAAGGTATCTGACCAAGTATCATCACGTGACGAACGTGTCTTGTTTTTGCGACGACCGTTTACTTGGATAGCAACAAACGTTTGGGGCATAGGAAATGTATGGCTTGGTGCATGTGTCAGCTGATTCGCCTCTGCAATCTTGAGCCTGAGCATGCCAGCTGCGGGCAATGGCACCTTTTCGGAAGCAAATGATGGGGCTTCTACAAGTTGATTGCATAAGTGTTCCTTTTCATAGTATCCTTCCCGCGTCCCAAAATTGATCCATACCACTTTCACTGGGTGATACGGGTGCTGCATCAATGATATCCAATGCTTGATATTTGCGAACGGCACGTTTGAGTAACTTGATCTTTTCTTGTGAATCGGCAAGTCTTTGCTGAAGGTCGCCTTGAGATCCACCACGGGGCTCACTCTGCATCCTTTCCACGATCTCTTGTTTGACCCTCTCCTCTGATTGAAGCCTGTATTCCATCTCTCGTAACATCTTGACGACCTTTTTCCTGTTGATGGGTATATCCGACTTTAACAAATCTGCATAATGAACCGTATTCAATGATCTTCATCCCCATGACGACGATATGCTCCTTTTTTCCCTATAACTTACCTAGGCTTGTACGCTTTGCCTTTCTCCTCTCCTTATCTGATGGCAGTGATGATGATTCCCCAATGGATGTGCCGTTACTGCTGCTCAAGGACACCTTGGCCCCACTAGAATTGGAAGCTTGATCAACGATAGCACTTGCTTGTTCCTGAAGAAGTTGCAGCTCGCTGTTGAGATAGTCGACGTATTTCTCTGATTCCTTGATTTGCGTCTCACATTGGGCCTGGGCATTCTTGTCTTCCAACACATTGCGTAGCTCCTTTGCCTTGTCACGAATCTTTTCGTTGCGTTCAATCTTGGTCTTGATGTCTTCGATCTGCGATTGCTGCCGTGGGTCCTGCCAAAGTGCATATGAACAAAAGTTGTGAGACGAGAGAAGGAAAGCTAGATATCGAGTTGGGAGGGGAATATGGGTGGTCGTCAAAAGATAAAAAGAAGTGCTCGTACTTACTGCCATGGTTACGTTATTCAAATACAAATAAAGTACACGTAGTGAGGGATATGTAACGACCAAGGATAAAGAGAGGTTGGATGGCAACGACACGGAGCTTTTTTATCCTTACAAATGGAATGTTTTATATACGCCAATAGTCAAAGGGGAATCAAGAGGAACGAAATCGAAGAAAGACTTGTACAAAGAAAATGATTGTAAACAAATACTTCTCGTGACAATGATAGACAAGGAGAGAAAAGGCGATTGTGTGCGTGTTTGTGTGTAAAATGTACGATGAATTGGGACACTCTCGATTACACACACAGAGCAAATGCTTGTTACTTTATATTCCCCATACTCATTGTAATCGTAAGCAGTTAAACTTTGCTCCTTCCCCTGCATATCTCAATCTCACCAACCTTTTTCACTTTACATCCTTCTTGTAACTCTGGATGTCAAAAACATAGGTGTCACAAAGTGGTTGTTGCTGCATTGTGTCCCACCGCCTACTAAAAACCCCGGTCAATTGCCATTGACATCCGCACATGCAAGTCTCTACGCTAGTACCAGCCTTCAATAAGTATACATTCAATGTAATCGAAGCTTATACTTCCCGTTTGAGGCTTTGCTGTTGCTTTTACCGGTTATGTGGATGGTTTTGCTATAATTGAACAGGGATAGGTGACACAAACAATGGATCACTATGCTCCGAACGTGAGGCGTGTGCATAATTACATCTTCGATCGATCATCGGTGGTGATTACAACGATCATTTATCAACCTCGATTCAAGCATATGAACAACATGATTGCCTAGTAATGCATGTGTATAGTTAAAAGCTGTCCACTTCCAACGTTTGGATTATATCAATAGCCATGACCGAGTGCAAACAGGGTGGTTGATCCTTGTTGGATCGGGTGATCCGTTCCCAGCAACGTCTTGTTCAAATTAAACCAATAAGGTCTGTTGCTGTATGCATCAGTGATCAAGTAAACAGCAGCCGTCAAGGGGAAGAGGCATAAATATTCTTTTATTCTCAAAGGAGCATAAACCTAGCAGAAAAGGAGAAAGCTCGGATATAATACCCATAGCTTTGGATAGACCAGGTTTAAATAGGTTCCCAGAAAGTCGTAACGCTGACACGTTAGGGGCATGCCTTCTGTGACAGTTGTCATGGTAGCCATTTAAGCAAGTAGCAGCTGACGTTCTCACCTGTTCGACTCTCCAAGAAGCCGTCGTATAATCTATGAAGGTATCAAAGTTGTGGATAGCCATTAGATGCTGCTACATGATGTGTGTCTGGTATTCGTAGTCAAATTGGTGGTAAAGATACATGAAGTAATGATAGTCTTGGTATTGGCTTAGTAGGCGCAAAGAGAGGTGCCACATATGTATAAAGTGATCGGTGTTATGATAATGGTACGTAGTGAGGGATACATCCCGATGTTCTAGTGATGACATTGCTCATTTCCCTCCATTTGGTCTTTATCTTTTGTACTTTTTAGTCATTGGTTATCATATTATTGCATGTTTGCATAAAGGGATAATAGCTCGAAACAGCCAAGGGTTCATCGACTGCATGACTTGATCATCGAAATATCGGGACGTTGAAAACGTGAATGGTTATCGATTCGCACTTATAGGGTCACCATCTATATGATGAAAAGATGCAGATAGCCGTTCTTGGATAGCGTTTGATATACGAGGTGTGTGTAAAAATAATCCCTAACGACAGATCTTGGGATACCATACAATCATTTAAAATAACAGGAGAAGAGGAATCACCCGGTATCATAATCGCCCCTATGAAGTTGTCACCAAAATCCCATTTGTATACTACAATAGTGATTCATTCTCTACGTTATGTCTAAAGGTCAATCCTTGCATGATTTCTTCACTATGGCGGTGTGAGGCATCTCGACCAATGACGCAAGGGAATCGAGCCAAGAGGCTTGTAGCCCCGGTTGGTTGGGATATTTTTCTTTGCTGACAACCTTTTCCGCAAGGCACGCTTCACCGACACCCTCACTTCCACCCATCACCCTCCCATCGCAATGTCAACGCCATTCCGTCAAGGCCTTAGTAAGCAGTTTATATAAAGCAATATAGAATAATAGACTAATAGGTGATTCTGATAATAGAAAAGGTCTATCTTCCCAACATTGTCTTCAAGATGGTACGGTCACCTAATCTTCAGCCCAACCAAGTCGCATTCCGTGTACCTCCCAGCTGCAACAAATTCGACATTCACTCGTATTTGACCAACATTTACGGCGTCAATGTACAAGAAGTCCGCACCATGAATTACGCCACTGTTCACAAAAAGACACGCACTGGCCAAACCGAAGTAAAACAACCAGCATACAAGAAAGCCATTGTTACTATCGACGAGCCATTCACCTATCCTTCCGAGCCTGAATGGTGTGCATTGGAACGAGAGCAATATAAGTTGGGATCTAAGAATGCAGGACGAAAGATGAAGGGATGGCGTTTCCGAGGTCCCGAGGAAGAACGAACACGGATGAAGGAAATTCAGACTGAAATACATGAGCGTATGGAAGCCGAGCAGGGTCGTAAAAAGTAAAAAAAAAAAAAAAAGCATTACATGTATCATAGAAAGAGAGAAAAAATGTATATTGGCATAGATGATGCATCAATTACAAAAAAGCAAATAAACATCCTATACGTCTTCTAGGACACCAGGAACAACCTTGTAAGGATTCATGATACCACGCGGATCCAGCGCATGCTTGATAGCTCTCATCAAACGTAATTGTGGTTCGCTCTTGCATTCCTCCATATATCCAACCTTGGCCACACCAACACCATGCTCAGCGGTGATAGATCCTTTGTGTTTGACTGTGAATGCAACTGCATTAGTTTATGTGTATCACAAGACAGTGCTTCAATACTCACTAGCCCAATCGTATACAAATCGATCCATATCCTTCTGCACCTTGTAATCGAATCCCTTGATATTTGCCATAATATGAAGGTTCTATAAAAGACAATGAATGAATATAATGAATAAATTTATCCATTGTTTACACTTACTCCGTCTCCAACATGACCAAATCCAAGGAAGTTATAATACACGTTTCCATCACCCAATAGTCCACGATCGTTGTAATGCTTCTTTGCGTCTTCCACCATCTTGTATAGCAGTTTGACATCCATGGAAACATCATATGTCATTGCAGTGCCAGATTTTACGATAGCTTCAGGGATGGTTTCTCGCCATTGCCAGAGCGCTTGGATCTAATATCAATATGGTTAACTACGTATTCCTTCCACCATAGCTCTAATTCTAATATACCTGCTTAGCATCTTGAGCAATGACACCATCATGGGCAACATTCGCCTCCATGACTCTTGAGAGATATGCATCCAATTTCTAGGTTACACACATATGTGAGGACCCTGGGACTCAAGATCGCGATCCAAAGAGTCACCTTACCTCCTGATCATGTTCCTGACGACTTCCTTGTGTTTCCAGTAATGCATAAAATTTAGATTTGGCTTCAATCGGATACGTGGCGTCTGGCAATGTGACCTTCTTGACGAGGTTCATGGATGCATCATCCCAAAATTCAAATGCTATATATAGCCAGAGTGTGCATTAGATCACAATTGCGGGGTATAATACTTGTCTCCATTACCTGACAATATCTCGGATAAATCCTCCTTTGCCATCACAAACGCTTTCTGGATATCATCAAAAGAGTCTAATGCGAGCATGGCCAAATTGACAGACTAAAAGGGATGCAATGGCATTGTCAATGGAAGTGCTCGTAATGCAAATGATACCAATTACTTACGCTGGGTCGTCTGGGTGTTAAAAGAGAGACGCCTGTGACCAAGCCCAGTGTTCCTTCCGCACCGATAAAAAGCTGTTTCAAATCATAACCCGTGTTGTCCTTTCGCAATGTCGATAGGTTGTCCAATATAGTGCCATCGGGCAAAACCTAGAAGGAGAAAATAATTTAACCTAAAGTTCGCTGATCGATGGAACGGGAAAAAGATAACATACCACTTCCAGACCAAGCACATTGCCATGCAAGTTACCAAATCGCATCAAGCGGAGACCTCCAGCATTCGTGCTCACGTTACCACCCAGCTGACAAGATCCCTTAGCCCCGAGATCAAGTGGTACTGTATAGCCATGCGGCTCCAAGAAATTGTCAAGGCTCTCGAGAATGACACCAGCATCCACCACTGCAACACCCGAGATATCATTGAAGGACCGAATTTGATTCATTTTGGACGTGTTGATGATGATCTCGTCAAATACTGGATTGGCACCACCGCTCACACCAGTGTTACCGCCTTGGGGTACAACAGCAAGCATTTCTTTGTTGCAGTACTTCAGGATTTCAGATACTTGTTCAGTGGCCGTGGGGAAAAGGCATAATCTATTATTAAACCTACATCAGTACAACATTGCCTATACACGCATACTTCATAATACATACGACGACGCTCCACGGTGCAAGTTGAAAAAGTCGGCATTGTAAGGCGTCATGCTAGACTTTGCCGGATCGCTTTCGGCATCGTGAATGACATTGTTAGCGGGAAGAACCGATCGGAAAAAGTCAATGTCGCGTTGTTCAAGCTGTACCGAGTCAATGCATAAGCCGATGCCATTCGCATGTCGTGATGAAGGACCTACCTGCTTAAACTTGTTGCTGCGTCGTAAGCTCGATAGTTTCTCGCTTGTGAGTGGTGTCAATGGACCAGTTCTCCATACCGAACGGCTCGTATGGAATTGCCTTGAAAGGATGGATGCACGAAACATGTAACGAAGAGTAGGAAAAGTGTGGAGGGAAAAAGGTGAGAAAGGAGCCTAATCGGGCCTAATTCAAGCAGCACCTCCAGTCTCGCAGAAATTAAAGTTTGCCGCCCCTTTCCTTTTCCAGTATATCAGGCACAGACCGTTGCTCACACGCACATCAATGATTACAAGTAGTATAATATAATATCCACCATGCTCAATAAACCTTCCACTGAATAAAATCATTTGATCATGTTCTTGGGATACATCCAATAAACTTTGGAATAAGATTTACCAATGCAAAAAAAGGGGATCGTGTACGGTTATCGTCGCATGTACATAAAGGGCGGAAAATATAGGGTAATAAGATCTTGACAGCGCGTCTTGCTTGTACCACCTTGAGCTGATACCCCGATTGGCAAGCGGGCTGCAACTGCATATGTGCGTGCTCTTGACATTATCACACACCTCCCATTAAAGCCCTTTATTAAGTCGTTTGCCCAGTTGCAAAGCCACCTGCACATTTACACCTTTCGATCCAAAAATCTCGCTATTTAAGGTTTCCATATTCGACCCTGGTACACTCACTCCGTATCATGCTACTCCCCATCATCATCATGATGTCCGTACAAAATAACGGATACAGATACCCCTGCTAC
Organism: Lichtheimia corymbifera B2541; assembly: GCA_000697475.1. NCBI lineage: Eukaryota > Fungi > Mucoromycota > Mucoromycetes > Mucorales > Lichtheimiaceae > Lichtheimia > Lichtheimia corymbifera. The sequence continues at coordinate 120,516 of JNEU01000871.1, forward strand.
TTCCAGTTTTCCTTAACCTCATAACAGCTGACCACGCTATTACAAATCACAATGATATCAATTATGCAATAATGGTAAACAAAGATTGGTTATTATAAATGTGGCACAACATCTTAAAAGAAAGAGCAATCCGTTATCCACGCGAAAAAAGGCCCGCCTTTATACCCCCCACCAATCATCACAAGTGTAAACCTTGTTTCGTTTTCTTTATCTTTTGTACTCCTTACTCTTTTTTTTTTGCTTTCTTTTCAGCAGCTCTCTTTTTTCCTTCTCGTTTCGATATTTTCATTTCATGTCAGACGCGACGGCACCTACTACTTCTATGAGCAGCGTAGAGTCGTTTTGGACACGCACTCGAAAATCGCCCATCAGTGCCGCTTGTGTGGTTGCTTATACGTTATTCACGTTGGTATCATTTATCTGGTCCTACCATCACCTTGTAACTCAAATGATGTAAAAAATTATAGAGATATGCTCACGTATGGTGCCGTCTTGCCTGTTCTTCCAACCCTTGTTCTCCAACGCCTCCATGGAAACTCGTCGATGGTGGGCATTCTCTTTGGCGTTTACGGTATGGAGACAAGGGCTTGAAGAGATGCTGTGTGGCTCTTTATCCAATCTCCCCATATCGTTTCGGGCTGACTTGAAGTTTCCATGCAGCTTTCGGTCTTTTGCTAGCGACTCCTGTGTTTGCGATCTTGTCAGACAAATATCAGAATCGCCGGTACCCTATGATGACAGGTAAACCATGATGCCTTTAAAGTTTCATTACAACATCTATTATTTGTTGTTTGGCGTATCTACGCTTCTTGTTGTCATCGCTCTTATCTTGCTTTTGGTTAGGTTGTGTGGGCTTGGTGGCATCCACATTGGCGTTTGCAGCTGCGGACAGTTATTTTCTTTTGATCTTGGCACGTATTGCGCAAGGGGTTGCTGGTGGAGCCTCCTGGTAATGTGCATCCTGTTGTTTGTGTGGGGGAGATATGGTGTGATATGATGGGGGAGGAAACATTTGATCATCGGAACCAAGGTTATATGCTAACAGGATACACAAAACGTCCCATGTGTATATAGGACGATTGGTCTCGGGATGGTGGCCGACGTGTTTCCAACAAATCGTCTCGGCGTTGTGATGGGAACGGTGTTGACGGCACATACAGTGTAAGTTTATTCTATGCAGGTTGAGTCATGGTATGTTTTTAATGCATATCACGCCCACAGAGGATTTGCGATTGGTCCAGCCATGGGAGGTTTCCTCTTTGAGTATGCAGGTTTCTCTGCTCCTTTCTTATGCTGTGCCATCTTTGCTGCCATTAATTTCCTTGCGGTCGCTTGGGTGGCAGAACCCAATCACGATAAACATATCAACAAAAAGGACACTGACAAATACACACAACCAACAGCTGACAACACCAGCGAGACATCCACTGCAGCTTCCACATCTAGCCATCTCACAGATGACGAGGCGTTAGCTGCTGTCCCACCAACAGAGGAAACCCCATTGATCAAATCAACGTCAAGACCCCTGGGAGATCAAACACAAGAAATTACCATGTGGGGATTGTGTAAGAATTGGAAGATCATGTGCTGTGTGTTATGCACAACAATCAGCGCTTCTGTTTTCTCGGGTATTGAACCCGCGTTGCCCATTCACCTTGAAAAGGCATATGACTCGTCAGCTTCCACCGTGGGAGGTTTGTGTTATTACTATGAATGAGATGTAACTTCACCCATGCTTATACCTTTTGTGATATCAGTCATTTTCGTAGCTATGGTCGTTCCAGGTAGGTTAAACGATACAATGGAATACGTGATTTCGGTTTGAACTAATCAATGCTACTCAATTAAGCTTTCCTTGCTCCCGCCATTGGGTTCTTATCCGATAGAGTAAGAAAAAAAATATGACCCTGAATACCGTTTGTCGTGCTCACGCACACACACGTTGATTCTTTACGCAGATCGGTCGTGATGTGATCAGTGCATCAGGAATGCTGCTTATGGCGGTGGCTGCTCCTCTCGTATCAATCGATTACCCTATTGTATATATGATTGTGCCATCTCTCATGGTGTTTGGCTTCTCAAGTCCTTTAACATTGACTCCCATTTTGCCAGAAATGGGTGAGATTGTTGATAGTCTGGTAAGTTAAAATGATGCATCATTATGTGTAACCATCGCACGAATATTAATGCTCTCTTTGTTGTCTAAAAAGGGTGGCGCTGCATATGCACAAGGTAAAATTAAAGCCAGAGGACATACCATGAATCGTTTTATTCTTACATGATTGCACTCTTATTAGTATATGCTCTATATAACATGGCATACTCGATGGGAATGTTCTTGGGCCCCGTATACGCTGGAGCTGTCATGGCAGTAGCTGGATTCAAAACGCTCATGTTTACCTTTGCCATTGCATTGGTTATCTGTAGCCCCGTGATGATGGATTGGAAGGCAGTGTGGCGCAGATTAACAGCTTGTGTACGTAGCCACTGATACCATATTTCCTTTTTCAGTCATATACGCATGTTTCCCCACCCCTTGAAATTATGCAATAATGCATCTGATAATACAATGAATATCACTGTTTGAACAAGCCGTGCGTGTTTGAAGAAAATATATCAATGTGAAAGGGGCTTGGGTTGAAGGGGGGAAGAAAAAGAAAAAAAGGGAGACAACAATAAGATCATCTTTGTGGGCAAAAAGTAATGGGATGATATATGTAATGTGTGAGTTGAGATTGTGAGAGAGAGTGTTGTGAGTATTGTGTGTGTGTTTGACGAGAGCGGGTACTGCTTTTAATCTACAGGATGGAACACTTGCCCTTGCCGCCCTTTCTGTTTGGCTTGTGCGTCATCAATGCAGCACGAGTTGCATGCTCAAACACCTCACGAACACCATCACCATCCTTTGCCGAACATTCCAAGTATTTGTAGGCACCAATCTTCTGAGACACAGCCATACCCTATTACATTGTTATGTGTCAGCCCTTGGACGTGATCCTTTTCCTTAAATAGAAATGCAAACTGTACCTCTTCATAGGTCACTGGTCGTTGAGAAGTCTTTCGCAACTCTTCAATGGTGTGGGGATCATTTCGCAAATCCTTCTTACAGGCGACCAAAAGGATAGGCAAGCCTTGGCAAAAGTGCAACACTTCCGAGATCCACTGTATCACACAAAAGTCAGCAACCATCATCCATGGATTGAACAGCCAAGCCTCATCCCCTCTTGCTTTCTCTCACTCTCACTCTCACTCTCTCAAGATTCTCCTTTTTCGCCTTCATAATACATTACCTTCTCTTGTACGTTATCAAGTGAGTCGGGGGAATCGACAGCAAAGCAAATCAAGATCACATGAGAATCAGGGTAGGACAACGGGCGAAGACGATCGTAGTCTTCTTGGCCTGTGATGGGTGGAATCAAACAAAAATGGATTAGACCGGAGTCAATGATTGCACGAGGCGCCCCCCAAAATAGTGATTGTGCGCGGAAAAATCGGTTGAATGGATAGACGTCTTCCACCTCACAATGAATCAAAACGTACCAGCAGTATCCCACAAAGCCAACTCGACGTTCTTGCCGTCCACTTCGACGTCAGCCACATAGTTTTCAAACACAGTGGGGACGTAGAGCTATACAATCAAATAAAAAAGAGGATGGGTTAACTTGTGTGCCATGCAAAAATAGAACTCCGCCTTCTTTGCCTTCTGCTTTGTCTCCTCGCGCTTTCACTCTCATTCACACAGGATAGAACAACTCTCCATCACCATTATCTGAATGACAATGGGCCGAGGAAAAGATGCGCATCAAGGAAACAAGAGCGAGAGATAGCAACCAGAAACAAGCAAGAAAGCAACCCCCCAAGATAATCAAGCAATTGGAGATAAGCCATGTAATTTCCCAATGGTATGGTCCAGCCAGCCAACGAGAGCTGCGGGAGAGAAAATCCAAGGGCTGCGTAGCATGATCATCATCCACCTCTCACTCCCACCCTTTCCCCCCAACTCAACCACAAAATGAGAAAGAGAGATCATACCTCGGGGAAAGTACCTCGAGAAAAGACAATCAACAAGCAAGTCTTGCCGCATGCACCATCACCAACGATAACGAGTTTTCTTCTAAGTTCGGAAGCCATTGTTGTAAACCTAAAAGGACATCCATCTTATTAATAAACATGTTTTCTCGTGCTTGAGACATCCCCCATATGGAATGAAATGATATAAAGAACGTGTATGTGTGCGAGTGTGTTTGAAAAAGTGAATCAGAGAGATGATGAAGCGAGATGCGTTTGTGTGCGTGGAATAGAAATGGGCGACCAGTGGACGTCATCTGGAAACATTGGCAAGAGGATATGCGGTACAAACCTTTTGTAGAGAAGCGGGAATCAGGAGCGGATACGAGAAGCTCAGGTATAACCGGGAAAGTGTAAAAGAAAAAGAGATCAAGGAATGGCCGTACAATCGCAATTCCAAGAGCTGAAAAAGAAGCGCTGTGTGATATTTCCAGGGCGAGAGTCCCTGCCATGCCTGGAATCTAATACTCCGTCAAGTGCGCAATATATTCCTCAGCAAATCACAGTCGCTCATCACCATGTGGGTGCAAAAGGGCTTGGAATACGAGTTTCCTACACAGCATCATCATAAACCATCATCATCATCATTATAGCCATCTTGATCCCCATTTTCCCAACAATGAATAACTGAAATAGAAAAAGATTTGAACTTGTTTGGTGCAAGGATGCCTTTGGTCTCCATGGTAAAAATCAAGCATGCGTTTGGGCTAAGCATGAGGAAACCCCGTTACTGCTAATGCATTGCCTTTTATTGACATCTTGCATGCCAACCGTGCACCGTGCTCATCTAACCTGGTTTTGACATTTGTGTTGCACACACACGCACACTCTTGCTGCACATCCCTTCTTCACATGTTGATATCAATAATACAATTTAGTTTTCAATCAATCAATCATTCTTTACTGGATCAAATCAGGTCATCATTCAATGATACAACAACATTCAAATAAAAATTCATTGTCACTACACTAAGCTATGTGGATAGCATCTTATTGAGGGTTAGCTGCTGCTTGACCTGGTTGACCTGGTTGAGCTTGTTGACCTGGTTGGGTGCCTTGAGTCTGAGCACCGTTGTTTTGTTTGTTTTTGCCATTATTCTTCTTGCCCTTGTTGTGGCGTTTCTCAACCTTCTTGCCTTCTTGACCATGACCAGCAGTTCCTTCAAAAGCGGCACCATTGTTATCACGGGTCTGGTGTTGTGTCTTATCCTTGATTTCATTATTACTTCTCTTGGTGAGGCCATCCAAAGCGCCATCTTGTTGATCACCAGCAACAGTAGTAGCAGCACCCTCTTGTCCACCAACACTGACAGGTGGTTGACCTTGATCAGCAGCACCAGTTACGTCCTTGTTGCATCTCTTGCCAATGGATTTCTTTCCACCTGAAGCATTGCCGCTTTCGCTTTGGTGTGCACTGGCACTACGCTTCTCTTCTTGCTCCTTGACCTGGTTCTCGGCATCTTTAGGTAAATCATTCTCTGAGCTACGCTTCTCAGGTACATTCGTATTCTCGTCAACATCAGGTCCATTGCTGCTGCTGGTGGTAGAACGCTTCTCAGTTTGCTTGGTTTTCTGTTTTCCAGTGGTTGTGCCAGCAGTAGCAGGTTGACTGGTGGAGATATCATTGCTACGCTTGTTGGCACCATTTGGTGCAGTAATGCTACCACCGTTTTGGCCTTCTTGTTGAGGAATTTGTCCATTATTGCTGCGCTTGTTAGGACCATTTGGTTCAGCAATGGTAGCTTCACCATTTTGTGCTTGACCTTCTTCTTCAGGAGTTTGACCATTGCTACGCTTGTTGGGACCGCTTGGTGCAGCAATGTCAGTACCACCGTTTGGTGCTTCTTGTTGAGGAACTTGGCCATTGATATCAGTGGTAGAAGCAGCACCAGTTGGAGCAGCCTGAGCAAAGACGGCCATGGAAAGAAGAGTAGCCAAAGTCAAAGAAATGAAACGAGCCATATTGTTCTTGAAAGATTTGTTGGTTGTAGTATAAATCAATGGATGATGAGATATCGTAAATGCCTTCGAATTCTTTGGGGTTTATATATCTAATTCGCAAGCAGAGATCGACGCTTTCGTTTAGCAACATGTTGGTCCGTTCCTTCATTTTATGACAGCAGGAGAAAATCATCTTTCCCGATAGAGCAGGTTTTTAGGTTAAGCGCTAATACATAAGACGCATGTGGTTTATGATATGAGAAGGAGGTATGTCAATGATGCTCGAATCATCTCCACAAGCAGGATGCGTTTAACTAGCATCAAGGAAGAATAACAGCACAAATAGACTCTATGCAATGACAATCCATACACCACGAGCCATGGTATATCTTGGCACCCCTTGTCATAAAAAGCGCTGTGCTGTGCATATGGTTGTGGCGGTCCTATATCCCACAATTCCACACTAAAGCAGAGGGGAGTTGCATATGAGAAGAGAGGATCCTCTTTTTGACATGTGCCTTGAATGGCTGGTATTCTATTTTCTGCATCGTCCATCCAGTAATGGGAGTCTCCTTTGTGTGCATGCTATGCAGTTGAACGAGCTAGTACCTGTTAGTCTATTGACCCGACTATGTATGTAGAATATGCATAGAGCATGAAGTAAATCCAACAACTCAAACCACCCCTTATTTTAGCGATCGCTCTGTGGGTGATGTCTCCTTGATGATCCACTGAGTGCTTTTGGAGACAAGGAGATCATTATTTTGTAAAGATCACAATGCTGAGGATCATCGATTAGGAGACCGGTCAACTATGAACAGAAAGCGCTATACCTGAATAAACATCATTTCCATCTCTCCTCAAGCTTTACAGCCTTGTTGAATTGCAAAAGACAAGAATGATAAATGATGATGCATAGGGCAAAGGAGTTTATTATTCAAGAAGCATCGTATTATACTATTAGCCCTCATCGACTAATGGACCCACTAAAGAATACTATTCTTGGCACACCATCTTGTCTGATAATTTGCGGTAGATACGATATGTCAAAATTGGCAGTCAGCAGCGTCTCATAGGGTGCCTTGTTGGCAGCGTTTCTTTTCCATATTGCCCAATGTCCTCCGAGAATCACCAAGCGTTGGCAGATTCGTTCGTCTTTCTTGAATCGACAGAGCGCCCTGCTGAGAGAAGGAGAAACACGAGACGACGCAACAAATCGAGGCACGGGAGTACGTTATCGCAGCAGCTTCCACGATCTTCACTCGCCACCAATCAAGACGACCTTCCTGAACCGATCTGCACAGCAGAAGTTGCCAACTTGCTTGAAGGAGTTGTCATATTCATTGATAAGAATCTTGCATTGGATGTACGACTTGGTACTATTGCAACAAGCCTTGGTGCTTCACGATCCGAGTCGTTAGACAGCAAAGTAACGCACGTCATTCATGGTCCTTCTCCTTACACCAATTCAACCCCCAATAACAACAAACAACGTATTCCACGTCTCGTTAATCAAGCACTTGATCGAGGTATTCGTGTCGTTTCACCTTCATGGATCTACGAATGCTATGAGAAAAGGAGACGATTACCAGAAATGTATTACCCTTTCGATATGGATAGTACTTGTCGTCTTGATTACAATGCCGCAGCAACTTCACGATCACATGACGATGATAACATTTTCGAATTACCAGAGGAGGAATTAGTATCATCTTCGGATGAAGACAATGAACGCCATGCACGAGTACCAGAGGAACGTCAACAGCAACACACCATAAGTGATACTGACGAACGGGATGACATTTATGCCACACCACACGAGCCTTCTATACCACAAGCACCAACAGCAGTAGAATCCAATCAACCACATGAAGAGCAGGAGCATCATGGTGGGCCTGAGCTTGTATCATCATGTGAAGAGGAAGCACGTTTAGAGAGAAGGAGGAAACGTATGGCTGAAATTGCAAAGATTAAGGCTGCCAAGAAGCGACAACGTGATCAAGCTGATGGCGATGAAGATGAAGAAGATGCCCCATTGATGTATGATGCTGCTGAAGGTGGAAATGCTCTATTGGCCGGCACAGATCGACTTGAAATTTGGTATGGAGAACAATCCTTCTATCACGATTATAATCCACCAGAATCAACAACTTCAACACGACGATCGACTCGAACGCTTTCTAAAAGTGCAAAGAGAAGCAAATGAACCTCAGTATATAGCAAATCAATTGTATAATGTATATAGCTTTTTATTCGTATCGTAATAATATATTCCTCTTATCCTGCTTTACGCCAATTGAGTTGTCTTGCACAACAATACCAAGTCCGCTGGATGTGGTCAACACTCGCGTGCTGGGTACGCGATTGATCGCGACACGTTCAGCTCCTCTTCTCCTCCCCTTCCCCTCAATCGGTCAGCTCGATCAACATGGCCAAAAGAGACCACGATTATGCGCTCGATGGCGAGGACGACATTGACTTTTTATTATCACTGGAACAAATGGACGACACAGCTGTTCCTGGACTAGACGACTTTTTAAACAGCAAAAACCAATCAAAGAGTAAGACTCAATGGGCCACCATTGGACCTCTTATTAAGTATTCTTTGTGTAGAAAACAACAATACAAGCTCTTTATTTCCTTCTGCATCAGTCAACACTATTACTGAGGACGACAATGACGATCCCTTGTTTTTACAACCATCCACCAACAACCGAGACAAGGAGCCACAGCAGCCGTTAAACTATCCCGATTCACCCATAGCTATGAGCGTGTATGAAGGCGATATGGATGTGGATTATATGGATGCAACACTTGTGAACGACAGCAATGACATTGATGAATCACCTTTGGAGAAAGCCTTTCAACAAAATGTGGGCCGACGATTACAGCACAATTCCATCTTTTCGCTCGACGACGAGGATTTTGTACCTGAATCATCTATCAAAGCACAAAAGAAAGTCTTGGAACATGACTACACAAAACGACCTGCTGAAGGCACATACATCATCAGTCAATGTCCATTCACTGGCAAGACATTCTACTTTCCAAAGACCAACAACAACAACAATCAATCCACCCACGCCCAGTCTACTAGCAACAACAACAAAGACACTCATCTCCTCGGTGTCCCTTTTTGGAAGATTGCCAAACAAGTTGAAGAGCAGAAAACGTGAGTTTCTTATACAATGGATGGAGGGGAAGGGATCATTATCTTATGAATCAATCGGTAGAAAAACGGCAAAGGATGAACCAACGGCCCATAGTGCTGCATCAAGAAAGAAAAGGAGGAAACAGGCAAATCGTGGAAACTCGGATAGCAACATGCTTTGGTCAGAAAAATACCGCCCAAAAAAGTTCATGGATCTACTAGGTGATCAGGTAAGGGTCGATGGATAACCTGCCAAGGAAGAGGCATGTATATATTGATTCGACTATGTTTAGCGTGTCAATCGTGAAGTGCTACGTTGGGTCAAGGAATGGGATTATTGCGTCTTTGGAAAGCTACCGTCAAGCGAGAACCAGCGTAAAGCACTCCGCAATTACAAAAGCACGTTTGGATCCGGCCTTGCAGGAAAGAACGCAGATAATATGGATAAGGTACGTGATGGCGTATACAGTATTTGATACGTATATTGATATCAGCTTTTACTGGTAGCCGAAAGATAAACTTTTACGACCTGAGCGAAAGATCTTGCTTCTTTCTGGTCCCCCTGGATTTGGTAAAACGACTCTGGCACATGTTGTGGCGAATCATTCCGGATATAACGTGGTGGAAATCAATGCCAGGTACTCTTGGTTCATTTTTTGAAGGATAGCTAAATCTAATGACTTGTTTATTAGTGATGATCGGACCGGCAATATCGTCGAGACCAAGATCAAAGGAGCGTTGGAAATGCAGGCTATTATAAAGAAATCCGATGGCGAACACACGACAACGTTGGAGCAAAAGCCAAATTTGGTGATCATTGACGAAATTGATGGTGCAAGCTCAGCAGGCGGTGGAGAGGTAGGTGGCTTTACCGATGGGTTAGACAATGGATGTATTAACAATGGACATTAGAGCCTTATCAAACACCTGGTACAACTTGCAACAGCGGATCCAGATGAAGAGAAACAGAAGAATCCAAGAAGGAAACGTAAGCACGGATATTATAATTTCGTATGAATGATCAATTGCTCATCATTGTCTCTAGGGAAAACAATGACACTTCAAAGACCAATCATATGTATTTGCAATGACTTGTAAGCAATCCTATCCCCTGTTTCTATGCGATACACGTTTTCATTGTTTGTATATAGATATTCGTCAGTATTGAAGCCTTTGAGATCCATTGCACATTCCCTCCAATTCCGGAAGACTTCTGTTACCATGATCGCCAAGCGACTCCTTTCTGTTTGTGAAAATGAAGGTCTCGAGACGGATGAACGAGCATTAAGTCTATTGGTGGAGATGACGGGAGGTGATATTCGAAGTTGCATGAATGTCCTTCAGGTATGTATTATCGTCATGGTATTGGTTGGAGCAAAATACTTATTTGCAAAAATACATAGCTTATTCAAAGCCGAAGCGGCGTTTTTACACGAGACATGGTGAAAAATGAGGAGTTTGGGAACAAAGATTTGGGCAAGCCACTGTTCACGGTATGGGAAGAGATCTTCAATGCCCCAAGCGGACGCCATCATGGACCTTTGGCACGATATAAGACAATCGGTAAGGACCGGATGCTAGTCATCCATATTTGAAATGCATGCATCTCATGAATGGAAATCTAGATATCAACGACAAGTATGTCAGCAAGCTAACACGGTCCATCCTTGACAATGGAGAAATTGAGCGATTGATGCAAGGTATGTGCTTTTATATTTTTCTTGATGACAACTATTGCTCATGCAACGATGACTTAGGATGTTTCGAGTCTTATCTCAAGATGCGTTTCAATGATGTTGGCTGTCAAAAGGTTATCCTGATGGGAGAATGGCTCAACTTTTACGACCTCTTGGATCACCGCACCAACGTTATGCATGATTACAGCTTTTTCGGTTATCTTCCTTATCCTATTACCAATTTTCATCGATTCTTTTCCGGATCAACGACCCAAGAGCATCGTGTGGAATACCCAAAAGTGGACTACGAGGTAATTGGATTGCTACATCTTTGTAGCGTACACGCTAATCTATTGTCTTTCAGGTTTCCGTGGCCAAGAAATCATATCAGAATCTCGTGGATGCATTTCTCGCTGGTATCCATCCACTTCGCAGGCGAGCATTGGACAGAGACATTGCGATCCTGGATCTTGTACCTCGCTTGCTTCGCATTATATCACCGGATCTAAGACCAGTAAGTTGATGATGCGACGCCTGTTGATTTTTAGTTATTAAGTACCTTGTTTAGGTGAATAAGCAATTGATCAAACCCGCAGAAAGAGAAAAGCTGACAAGAGTTATCAACACGATGGTCGAATATGGATTGACATTTGTGCAAGAAAAGAACTCGGATGGGCAGTTTGTCTATCGACTCGAACCGTGAGTAGCGTTTAAAGTGCATCATCGTCGCTCATTTCCAATGCTGACATTCTTTTTCCAGACCTGTCGAGCAGCTTTTATACTTTGACGCAGCTGTCAATGCCAAAAATATCCTGTCCAACAAGTATGCGGTTCGGCAAATGATTGCACAAGAGGTATTGCATGATCTAACACGGTAGAGAGTATATGTTTTGCTAAGTTACCTTTTAGGTTGATCTTGAGTTATTGAGACGACGAGAACAAAAATTCGAGAGCAAAGCAGCAAATCCATCGAGCTCAAAAACCAAATCCACTCCACAGTAAGTAAAAGAATCTCCTGATATAATCAATTGCTGATCCCATTGGTGTAGACAACCTGCGAAGAAGGCAGCAGAAGAAGATATCCCAAAGGTAAGCATCATCCTTAACCAATACAATATGCCATTTATGATTCTTATGCTTCATGCTTCTCGCTGTAGCGTATGACCAACTTTTTTGGACAAGCTATTCAACCCAGTGCTCACAACCAGAACCAAAACTCCAAGACAGTGATTACACCAAAAGCGCCCGTCTCATATCATTACCACGAGGGAACGACCAATGCCGTGAGAAAACCAATGCCGGTGCATCTCTTTTTATAGTTGAGAACATTGCATACCACTTTCAGGAGATTTCATGACGTTGCTAGCTTCGATTTCCATACTTTGAATATGCATTCATTTTGCTCCTGGTACCAAACAATGTCTATAGTCTGATACATTACATGCGCTATTTTAGTGGTCGATGGGTAGAAATCAATTCTAATAAACTCCAATGTACATACATAATATACAATCTGGTTACATAAGTGATCCCATTGACGGTGATGGACACAACAAGGTTCAACCAATTACAACACAGCAGAACTTTTTTGATCTTGTTTTCACATAGGTTATATACATATCAGTGTATGATCCATGATCTGTGCACTAACGCTGAAATGCATCTCGAAGGAAGCTTATTGTTTAAATTCGTAAACTCGAATACTCTTGTATGTACACGATCTAACACAATCAATAAACTTTATCGTGGCTGTGTCAATGTCGTACCCGCGCACCTTACTCGATCTCGTTTCTTTGGGGGAGAAAAAAGATGTACATGGGATCTCGTATGCTGCTGGTGTCACCGCTATATTCTGCGTACATTTCTCACGGATATAAGAAGCTTGTTGATGAGTGGCGGCGATCATTGAGTGCAAGGAGCTTCTTGGATATGACAAATTTCGGAATTCAAGAAGTATGTTATCAGCAACTACCAATGAATTGGATAGTTAACCTAAAGATCTTGAAGAAAAGCAAACCAAGAATGCCTTGATCTGCAGTATCACTATACAAAGAAGCCGAAATATCGGAAAGAAGAGTGATATATAAAAGAAGGGGTTTACTGTGTGGGAAAACCAATGCAATTCTACAGTGTTGTATTGTATCACAAACAAATGATGCAAGCGATGAGTACACACGTGTTCTCCCAACAAATTCAGGATTATGAGCAGAGCTTTGATGTCCGGCGTAGTGTTACATGTTCAAAGAGAGTTCATAGTGGAACGTGCGTGACCAACAACGGAGTACAAATCCGACCCAACTGTTATCCAAAAACGGCAATCCAGTTTTCTGAAACCCGTCATAATGACAAGTAGGCCAAATGTTGGGTTGTGGGTGTATTCCTAGTAACACACAATATAGAAAGACACGTAGATCAATGATGATATGGGTGATAGTGAATCAAGATGAAAGGGAAATGGTCAATGGGGTATATTTAAAGTAGACATGGTCCATGCGTTTGAAAGTGAATCGAAGAATTCATGCTATATTGACGGGGCTCTTTGTTTTTCCTTCTTCCTGCAGTACGTTATCTTATCTGGAAGACCCGGCTTTGTGTATCATCAAACTCCTCTTTTTTATTTTCTCTTTCCACTCTTTGTTTCATAAAGACCACACCCTGCAATCGCTCCTTTTTTCCTTTTCTTACGACATTTAACAATGGACGCTCGGCATCCGGGCGATATGGAGCAACAACAGCAGACATCACCCATAGTGGAAACCACTTCACCCAAGGATGGCATGAGTCGTACTGCTGCACAAGATCTCCCTTCTCGATCTTATTTCTCCTCTCATGGCAACTACGATCCGCGTAAGCATTCAGGTTATGGCTCATGAGCTCTGTCTTAACACGTGTATATAGAAACGGGGACACGCTATTCAGCATCGATTGAATCTATCCGTGCTCACTCTGTAGCCTTGGGTGATTTACAAATGGCAGATGATACCACAAGCAGACTCGATGAATCACGTCTTAGCATATCACGATCACCACCCATCTCTATGGAACCCACTGGCAGTAGCAACCTTTCTCTCTTGCTGGATCAACAAAATGCAAAGTTGCATAATCAACAACCGCAACAACCACAACACCGCATCCGAAAGACATCCACCTATGATGAAGAAGCAAGTCCTTTACTCCAACAAGTTGAAACTGCACGTACCGCTTCAACAAGATACCATTCAATCGATTCATCTTATTCTACACCGCATCATCATCATCATCAACAGCAGCATGATCATGATCATGTTCCAGCCATCAAGGGCAAATTGCGTCATTCTTCTTCTTGGTTGCATTGGATTCGTCAACCCATCTCCTATATACCTGCAGTCATTCTAGGTCTATTACTCAACTTGCTTGATGCTATTTCTTATGGTAAATGGGGGATCATGATGTGTGTGTATGCTGTTTCTCACGTGAAAATCATAGGAATGATTACATTTCCACTCAACAATCCAATCTTTGCTTCCTTTGGTCCGGATGGCATATCCATGTTCTTTGTCAGGTAAATGAATGAGGGTTGGATGATTGATAAATGGGCGATACTAATGATGGTCCTAGTTGTATTATTGCTCAGCTGGTGTATTCATGCGGCGGAAGTATCTTTGCTGGTGGCAATGGAAGGTAAACTACAAAAATCACCAAAATGGATGCATGACAAGTCCTAACCTTGGTTTTTCTTGTCTATTCCAGTATGATGATTGAAGGTAATTGATTATTCACTTGTTGAGGAGAAACCAGCAGCGCTCATATATGTCAATAGTCGTCCCGTTCCTTCATATTATCGCCGAGCAAATTGTCGATTACATTGGTGACAATCACAAGCAAGAGATTATCGCATCCACCATGGTGGCTTTTGCATTGAGCAGTATCATGACAGGCTTGGCGTTTTTCCTGTTGGGTGCATTCAAACTGGGATCACTTATTGGATTCTTTCCACGCCATATCTTGGTGGGCACTATTGGCGGTGTGGGATGGTTCTTGATTGCAACAGGTATCGAAGTATCAGGACGATTGGAAGAGAACTTGACATACACCATCCCGATGATGCAAAAGATCTTTCTCGATACACACACATTGGTGCTATGGGCAACTGCGTTTGGAGCTGCAGTCCTTTTACGAACGATGCAACAACGGATTAGCAACCCGCTCTTGGTACCTGCATTCTTCATGGTGTTACCAATCGTATTTTATCTCGTGCTGGCCATAGCAGGATTGGATGTCAATGATGTACGTGATCAAGGATGGATTTTCCCTCTCGTGCAAAGCGATCTACCATTTTGGCACTTCTACACCAACTTTGATTTCACCATGGTCAATTGGCGCGCTGTCGGTCATACCATGCCTGCAATGCTGGCCCTTACTTTCTTTGGTAAGTTACAAATGGATGTGTGTGTGCGTGCACATCATGCTCATATTTCATGTAAGGTCTTTTGCATGTTCCTATCAACGTGCCTGCTCTGGGTGTCTCAACCAACAACGATGATGTCAACGTCAACCGGGAACTGATTGCTCATGGCATGTCCAATGCTATATCAGGTCTTTTTGGATCCATTCAAAGTAAAATATCATTGCTTTAATTCATGCCTAGGTTCACTTATCAATTGCGTCATTGATAGATTATCTTGTTTATACCAACAGCTTATTGTTCATCCGAACGGGAGGAGATAGCCGAGTCGCTGGTATCATGTTGGCAGGTGCAACAGCAGCTTTATGGATGGTGGGTCCCTGGATTGTGGGCTATATTCCAGGTAGGTTAATGCGAGCCTTTACATCAAACGTTTGAGACTGACATGCTGCTGTCTACCCTAGTGATGGTTGTGGGTGCATTGATTTTCCATCTTGGCTTGGATCTCTTGAAGGAAGCACTCTATGATACATGGCACTGTGTTCATTACTTTGAATATCTTACCATCTGTGTCATCATATTCGTCATGGCTGTATGGGGTTTTGTCGAAGGTATCCTAGTGGGTATCGTAATGGCGTGCATTTTCTTTGTCGTCCAGAATGCTCAGTTGAGCGATGCCATCCGATCAACGCATACCGGAGCCGAATTGCGATCTACGGTGCGACGCTTGTATCGACAACAAAAGTTCCTAAAGTATGTGGGCAGCCAGATCCAGGTTGTGAAACTACAAGGCTATCTCTTTTTTGGTACCATCAACCAGGTCGAAAGTGCTATTCGAGATATGCTGGATCAACGTGCTTGGGATCGCAAGCCAATCCGTTTCTTGGTGCTCGATCTTCAACTTGTTCAAGGCATTGATTTCAGTGCTGCCGAGGCATTTGTACGCATTAGGCGATTACTCAAAGCACGTGATGTTTACATGGTGCTGTGCAATATTGCAAGAGATTCGGATCAAGCAAAAGCGCTCATGAAAGCAGGCGTTTGGGTGGATGACGAGGATCATGAAGATGACACCAATAGTGACCTCAAATGTTTCGAGTCACTCAATGATGGTTTGGAATGGTGCGAAAATATCTTGTTGGAAGCATGCACTACTTATCTCGCAGCAAAGGGCGGTCCATGTAAGTGTAAATATTTACTTGAACAACACGTGGTTTTGACATGTGCATCACAGTACCGATCAAGGATTCTGCGACCCAAAACAGCGATGATACCCATATTGATATGGTCTATGAAGCATCTCCTAGACGACGAATGGTTAGCCATGCGATTCGAAAGATACTGCCAGGTAAGGTTATCATCCTTCGACTTATCTTTAATATTCTAACATAAACCATGTTATATAATAGCTGATACGCCGACATCACCTGCTCACACACATGCCAACATATCACAGCCAACTTTATTGATGATCCAAGCATTGAGTGAACTCACCCACCAAGACGTGCCGTTTGAATTCTACCACAAGCTTGGGACTTATTTCAAAAAGGAAACATTGGCAGGAGGTGAAGCTATTTGGCACGAAGGAGACCCATCCGATTGCTTGATTGTTGTGGAGAACGGCACATTGCGTAGTTTAATGCATGTTGGCAATGGAGAAAACCGAGTAGTGGAAACGATCCTGGCAGGCACTGTAGTAGGAGAACTTGGTCTTTTTACATCAGCTCAGCACCGGACACGATCTGTATACGCCGAACAAAACTCTGTGATTTGGAAGCTTACGAAGGAATCATTTGAACATATGCTATCGAGTGATCCGGCACTTGCGAACCAATTTATTATGCTCTCCCTTCACTTTTCAAGCGAGAGATTGGATATCATGACACGCTTTGCTTTCCAGCTTCATTAGCATAAAAAAGTAGTAGTAGTAGTATTTCCTTTTCAGTTACCCCTCATTGGTGATTTATCCTCCAGCTCTTTTCAGCCTCCCCCTTCAAGTAGTAGCATATATTGCATTTTACTTTCGACTCATCTTGTTTTCAATGCATTATCATCACTACATATTCTGCATGATTCCATACATAAAAAGAGCTATACGCTTCAAACATCGGCCCAAGTTTCTACATCCACCTTCTTCCACATAAACCAGGATCCCACACTCCTATAGGGCTAGAAACACAAGTTTAGCTTAAACAAGTCCCTCCTATATATCATTTGCAATACTCACTCTCCAATGTTCCGTTAACTCTTGCATTTGTTTTGGAGTTGGAAGCTTCTCTTTGAGTCCAAAATGCAATGCAACACCTTTCCGGACACCTGAGGAAGAAAAGTAAAGGTTAAGATGATATATCAATAAAGAGAATTTTCTTATATACCAAGATCCGTCACAGGCAAGATATCAGGATGGCCCAAATTCAACATAAGGTACATGTGGACTGTCCACTATATAGTACATATTATACTTGACGTCAATCGGTTTGTCATAGGATCATGTCGTTTAATGATGGTTTACCGGACCAATACCACGCACGGAGCAAAGCAGCTTTGATAATTCTTCATCGGAAAGAGTACTCAAGAGTTCCATAGTGATTGTCTTGTTGATGAACTTTTCTGCAAGGCCACGAATATACTCTGCCTTTCGAGTGGATAACCCTGCCGTCTTGAGCGTCTCGACCGGTTTTTCCCATACCATTTCTGGCGTAGGAAACCATCTTGGATGATGATCTTTGGGTGGATCAAAGAGCTTGACAAAGCGTTCTCCTAAGATTTTTGCAACGTTGCCACCGATCTGCTGATAGATAATGGAAGTGGCGAGTTCACTTTTGATGATGATGATCCCAAAAGTCAGACAACCCAAATGCATATACCACTTTTGGTAAGGAAAGGATTTACCGGAACGGATTCGATGAATCGGCATTCTGCACACGTTGTACAAAATTGGCAATCTCTTTGTCTGTCATCAACTGGCCAAGCTGCGGATCCACTTTTCTCAAATGACCAACGGCTTCTTCCATCGAAAAGGTACGTACGACAACTCCTCCTTCCACCATAGCCGTGGGTCCTGTCTCAACCACCTCATTTGTTCGATGTTGATTTTGTGGTTGCTATAGCAACAAAAGAGTGATCAGTAGTTACAAGATGTCTCCGCATAAAGAAACGTACTTTGGTATCTTTGGGTATCTTCTTGCGCTAATAAACGTTACAAAATGACTATAATATTAGTACTATAAATTATGTGCCTGTCAGCTCAAGATATACCTTGGCAGTTACTGTTGCTGCGTGTTTAGTGCTGCGGAAAACTCGCGATCGTCAATGAATTGCGTAAAGTAACCAAGGTGGAAGGAGGGGTCATTTACCGCTTGACAACACGGTTGGCAGTTTTTTCATATGTATGTTTTGCATAATAGTCTATGGTTGGTAAGCTTGCAAGCCGAGTGCTTCTGCGAGCTTGTTGCATGGTAAAGCGGTGGCAGTAGAACTAAAGCGGAAAGAGCCAAGAAATTAGGGCGGCACTTTCTCTCTCTTTATCCCTTTCCAGACCTTGGCCTTCTTTTTATCTTCTCTCTCTCTCTTTCTCTTTGATGCCTGGTCCCATGAGCAACGGCAATGGAGTTATACCACGACGCAACATTCCTGCCCTGAGTTTGGCTGATCTTCATGAGAAAGCTAAAGTCAACCCATCCGAGACAACCAATTACACCCCCAAACAATGGCTCAGCGTGATTGGCAAACTATATGACGAGGTGCGTGTCTCTGTTATATTATCGCTATTATACAGCATATTCATAGGATCATTCTAGGGTGATAGAGCATGGAATATTGGTGATTTGAACAATGCATATTATCACTATCTGAAAGGGTGCAAGTAAGGATGATTATCATGCAGTATCCACTACACCATATCTCTCACACCTACATGTAATAGTGTCATGGTCGAAATATTGAATCTACATCCAGCAAGTAACGATGTTAAGAAAACCTCTGTCTATATCGAGCTTAAGAAGGTGAGTACGATAGCATCATGGAAAAGGACGTGTTGCACTAACCATGGATCAATTAATGCAGCGTACCAGTGATGAGATTCTCTACAATCTGGAAAAGATCAAAATGCGCTTGGAGCAACAACAACAACAGCAACAGCAACCAGTCGACAATGGTGATGATTTGGTTGGGAGAGCACTAGAAAAGTTTCCAGCAGTGAGTGAATTGGAGTTGACAACTACCGGAGGAAGCTCAAAACACGAGGTGTCGCTGGATGACATGCTACCTTCAGTACCTACCCATGCACCAACAAAAGCAGGTCCACCACAACGCCATATGAAGATGCCTGAACCAACTCCTACTGCGCCAAACACAACAATGAATTCAACCCCACAACCAAAACCACCACCGCCTCCTATGCATATGCCAGTTCCTCAGCCATCCCAACAACACAAACTCCCGCCAACATCCTCATCCTCCTCCCCTTCTTCTTCTTCATCAGGGCTTGCTCTTCCTGGCCGTACCAACCACAACTTTCCTCAGATTATGGCTGTCGAACCTCGTGATTTGGCCAAATGGATCAAAGTCCAAAAGAATCCACCAAGCGTACTTTTACTGGATGTCAGGCCTTTATCCATGTTTCAAGAAGGTTGCATTCGTCATCCATACATTTGTCAGATAGAGCCAATGGTCTTGCGACGTGGGTAAGTTATTTTCTTTGTTTATCAGTACGATAGGGGAATAGGTATCATGACCTATTTGTGGTACTCTAGAGTGACATCTGAAAAGATCCAAGCATCCCTTGTGTTGAGTGACGATTCGCATCAAGAAGTGTTTTCCAGAAGAAACGAATTTGATCTTGTTGTCTACTACGATCAAGATTCAAAGCAACCTGCCACGGCCAGTGAACCTTTGAGGAATCTTCGATCAGCCATTTATGAAAGCGAATTCAACAAGAGCCTTCCACGAGTTCCCATGATGTTGGCAGGTGGTTTTATTGCATGGCAACAAACAATAGGAGAACATGGCGTATACAGGTCCATCAAACCACGTTCAACACCAGCTGACAAAGAGAATGAGAATCCAAAAAAGGAACGATCCCATCGACATCATTGGTTGCATTCAGTGGTGGGAAGGAGTAGCGCACGAAAGGAACCAGTCCAAGTGCATTATACTGCATTTGATTATGTAAGTAGAACAACCATGATGGCGAAAATGGGGATCACTCACTCAGTCAATATGGGTATTTGATAGTTTACCAATAAGCAACGTGATCGACCCTTACAATCGATGGATCAGCAGCATAAACCTGCTGTCCAAGGCATCTTTGGAAATTGGCTTGATTCATCAGCAGCATCATCACGTCCTGACAACAATGCTTTACCACTCACGATGCCAATTGCGCCACCTGATCTTAGACCTTCTGAAGAGACAACACCACGTACCCCAACAGAAGAATCCATCTCAGCAAAATATCCTGACATTCGTCCTAATACCTCATCTGCAGCTGCAGCAGCTAACAACAACACCGGTCTGCAAAGACGCAACACTTTTATTGATAACCCATTCCATGGATTCACTGAGACAAAGAACGATCTGTATGATGTGCCTCCCATTCCTCCAAAACCAAGACGTCCTTTACCACCGCCTCCACCACCACCATCCCGAACACCACCCACTCATACACAAGAAGCGAAAATTGTACGCCCATCTTCGGCAGGTGCTATTGCAGCAGCTCCTACTCCACCTGCTATCCCATCAAAACCATCTGCTTTGGTGCCTATACACCACCCTGTTGCCGAAAGTCGGTTTGCTCCTGTGTCCGATAGCTCATTCTCTCAACTTGGCTCGGTGATGATTGGCACTACCGGTTTGAAGAATCTTGGCAACACCTGCTACATGAATTCCATTGTGCAGTGTCTTAGTGGAACCATCCCATTGGCACGTTATCTCATTTGTAAGTGCATCTATTTATTCAACTTTTTTATCGTACGTGTCATTGATGTAGCATCACTTAGCTGGAACCTACAAGCGGGACCTCAACAAGAATAATCCTTTGGGCACTGGAGGTGTTTTAGTACAATGCTTTTCGGATCTGCTGCGTGTCATGTGGAGCGGAAGTTACAGTTTTATTTCTCCTGTCACTTTCAGGGTAAGTGAAAATACATAGGAGGTGGGTTGTCAATGGGAAGATGCTTACGGTGCGGTGCGGTCGAGTAGGAAGCACTTGGTCCATTCGCACCTCAGTTTTCAGGAACGGATCAGCAAGATTCTCAAGAGTTCCTTGTCTTTTTATTGGATGGTTTGCATGAAGATGTCAATCTTGTACAACGTCGTCCTTCACCTCGACCTGAAGATCCTGAAGAAGAAGCACGATTTGAGCGTTTACCTGATTGGCAGGCGAGTGCCATTGCTTGGGATAGATATTTGGAAAGGAACAAGAGCATCATCGTTAGTCTCTTCCAAGGCCAATATCGAAGTCGTCTAACATGTCTGACGTGCAAACAAGTAAGCCTGCGTGAATGGATGGGAGAATATAGTGTATTCACTTTTGTTTATTAGACTTCGACAACATACAACACGTTCATGTCGCTATCCCTGCCGATACCCAAGGGCAACTCGACCGTGTCGCTTTATCATTGCTTGGATGCATTTGTAAAGGAGGAAATCTTGGAAAATGATGATGCATGGTATGGATCACAAATAGCAGCAGCTGATGATGGTCATGGTATCTAACGAATGGGAAATTTAGGCATTGCCCACGATGCAAGACCTTCCGACGATCCAGCAAACGTCTGACCCTGTCAAGGTTGCCAGTTGTATTGCTTGTTCATCTTAAGCGATTTTCATTCGATGGGCCTTTTAGAAACAAGCTTGAGACTTTGGTGAATTACCCAACAAGGTAAATCACAATGGGCGCCGTGTTAAGTGAGAAAATCGTTGAGCTAATTTTTGTCTTGAAGGGATTTGGATCTTTCTCCCTATGTTCCAAGCTCCATGAATCCTCCAGATATGAAAGAACGTCCGATCCATCGCTATGATTTATATGGTGTATCAGTAAGTTTTCTTTTGTGCGGAGAGAGGTTCACGAATACCTTTTCTGACATTGCTTTTTCGTAAAGAATCATTACGGATCTTTGACTGGTGGCCACTGTAAGTAATTTGATACGGAATGGGGTGATGCAAGTACTGATAATGAATGCTGTTGCTTAGATACGGCATGTGTACGGAATGGATACCGGCAAGAGTG
Organism: Lichtheimia corymbifera B2541; assembly: GCA_000697475.1. NCBI lineage: Eukaryota > Fungi > Mucoromycota > Mucoromycetes > Mucorales > Lichtheimiaceae > Lichtheimia > Lichtheimia corymbifera. The sequence goes on from JNEU01000871.1 coordinate 142,967, forward strand.
GCATTACTTTGATGATACCCGCTTCTCAGTGTGTGATGAAGGAAAAGCTGTTGTAAGTAACTTGGCCAAATCTACGTTGATTCTTTATTGACAACAACCTCTTTTTCAATAGAGTCGAGCAGCGTACAATCTCTTTTATGTTCGATCCACTGTAAAATGATTATATTTGTATTTGGTACAAGATGTTTACTTTTTTTTCATCCTTTATAATTACCTATACTCTTCTCTTGGAGGATTGCTACTTGTAAAAAGGCTTTTATTTCTTTTGGATGGGGGGAAGAAAGTATATATACACATGGTGTTGGGCCATCTCCTCTAATAATAACATCCCTCTTTCCATCACGGCAGCTTGGAAGTTAAGGTTCTGGTGGGCTCATAGTCATTGTTCATTTGATGAAGGCTATATGCATAAGGGGGATTGATTGGGTATGATTCTTGGGCGGAATGTGATTGGATCATTCAAAGACATAAACCTGTGCCATGGACCAACACCGCATAATAATTTTCTCTCTTCTCCTTCTTTATTCACACACAATGTACAACGGCATTGGCTTGAGTACTCCTCGTGGTTCAGGTGAGTAACATTTATATATATTCATTTATGTCCTAGTTTACTCACTCAATATAAAGGCACCAACGGCTATGTCGTACGCAATCTGTCGTTTGTCAAGGCTCCTCGACCCGACCGTAATCTGGATCGTTCAGTCAATGACTTAAAGTCACCTGCACCTGCCATCAAGCAACCCAACAAAGATATTCTATTGCACGATCGCAAGCGTAAAGTGGAAGTCAAGTGTATGGAGCTGAGGATCAAGCTTGAAGATGATGGTGTCGATACAGATACTATTGAAACCAAGGTGCAAGAGTTACGTGAGTCGCTTATGAACAACTTTGACGATATCCAACCTCGGGATGCCAAGAGGTAAGAGCATGGATTGGATTTTAGCTTTCATTGCATAGCTCACACTCATCCTTTTATAGTTTGCAAGAGCATGAGACACATCAACGATCCGCTGCCAAGGAACAAGAGAACAAAAAGATGATGCGAGCACTCAAGATTGACAGTGAAGAATATGTTGAAGGAGCAGCTTTTGATCGTGAATTGCAAGAAAAGAAACGACTTGAACGTATCGCCAAACGACAAGCTCAAGAAGAAGCACGTGCCAAGAATCTCGAGAAACGCAGCCGTCGATACAGCAGAGATCGTAGTGTGGAACGTAGCAGTCGTCGTAGTGATCGCCGCAGTCGTCGTCATCGATCTTATTCTCGTTCTGAAAGCAGAAGCCGTAGTCCAAGCCGTGATCGTTATCGTAGTCGTCGAGGTAGAGAAGAATCTCGTCGTTCAAGTCATCGTCGTCGTCATCGATCGCCCAGTTCTTCTTCTTCAGCATCTAGTTATTCAAGTCGCAGCCGTAGTCGCAGCCGTAGTGTCAGCAGCAGTGCAGGAAGTGTCAGTAGCCGTAGTTCATCTTACAGCAGATAACCAATATCAATCATCACCATTATTTTCATCATTCAATATATGTATATGTTTTACATTTATCTGTTCTTGAAGGAGTGAAATCTTTGTATTTGACATTAAATAGTTTTAACTAGTGTACGCGGTAATGATGATGGAATACAAAAAAAGCGGATTGGGATGTTATTGAAAGTTGAGGGAGAATTTGAAAGTCTTGTTTTCTTTGGAGCTGCTTTTCTTGCCATCTTTGGCGAGTGCTTCTTTTTTGCTGCGTTGGGATTTACTTGGTTGAGGAGACCATCCATTATTATCAGGAGCTGCTGATGAAAGACCACCGTGACGAGGTGCAAGTGGAGGACTCATGGATGCTGCTGCATTGCTTGGTCGACGAGGATCAGTATACAATGGTGTATTGGGTGCAGTCGATGAACGCATAGGTGGTGGAGGCGACTGAGGAAGTGATGGTGTACGATTCCTTGATGATGGTGGCGGGAAACGATTATTGCCTGTATCAAACATGGCTGACATGGGTGATTCCATAGGTGGTTGTTGATGATGATGATGTTGATAAGCTGCTGAAGAAGAGACTGAAGGTGATCTGCTATAAAGAGAAGCAGGTAATCCACCACCACCACCACCGCTACTGCCACTTGTTGATTCAGCGTACATTGAAAATGTGCCATCTCTTGAAGATAATGGTGTGCTGACTGATTGCTGCTGTTGCTGCTGTTGTTGTTGTTGCTGGATCATCTTTTTAGCTGCAATCATCATCTTGAGAGCCCGTACCTGCAGGCTAGTTTGGTGTGACAATGCTGCTGTTTCAAAGATCAATGGTGCTGTAGACATGTTGAGCATTTGATGCAATGCGTGTGTAGCTAACTCCCGTAATCTTGTCAAATCATACATGTCAGCCAACAAGAGCAATTGAGATAGAATATGAGGCTGATATTGCTGAGCCGTAAGCAAGTTGTCAGTGTACAGATACTGCAATAAAGCGATCACCACGTGATATGGGTATGGGAATAACATCGCATGCGTCTTGAGAGTGGCCGATGTTGGTTGTTCTTCAACAATGCCATCCTGTTGAGTCTTCTCGTCATCCACTGTCAACGATGGTGGTGGTGGTGGAGGAGGAGGCATTAAATTCGAAGCACGATTATCTTCCATGAGACGAGCAAAATAAGGCCAACGATTCGCAAGGACAGCTGAATTGACTGGAATGCTGTTGTTTTCATTGGTGATGATTTTAAAGTCACAAAGAGCTGGTTCATTGAGTAGACTGAGGCCCATTTCTTGTGCAAGCGGTGAACATGTGGGTTCAGGTAAATGATACACGCCAAATGCTTCCATGTCGACCATAGCCACGTGCTCGAAATTGACTTGGCGGTGATTATAATCTTCAAGTAAATTGCGTCCTCGATGTCCAAACACCACGAATCGGTTGGATGGTGCATGAAGTACGCCACGATTCCATGATCCTGTGTTGAATACAGAACCCGTTTCAATACGTGACCAAGTCAAAGTACCGAGATCGAGTGCCCAAATGGAGAATGATTGTGTCTGTGGTGAGAGATAGGTGCCTGCTAAGACCAAATGATGGCCCAAAGTATGGCCCGTGGGAAATCGTAATCCTGGTGGCATTGCTGATCCCGTCATGTAATTGGAGCAATCTTCTACTGCAGATGATGCTTCTCCTGGTGATAAGATTAACTGCAACTCGCGTTTGACATCGGCAAAGTTGTAGTTGGTGTACAAGTAGATTGGATCGTTCCATTCACCCTCCGCTGTAGTTGAATCTCCTGCTGCTGCAGTGGTATCAGCAGTTGCTCCATTCTGGTCTTCATTGGATGATTTGGCCATGTTTTCCTTGAGGATGGCAGGCAATCGAGTACCAGGTGGACCAGTGATAGCAATGGATCGATAAGCTCCCACGTGCTTGTCAAACGATTTGGCGTGTACCCATTCCCATGCATTCAAGTCGAGAACATTGATTTCGCCCAAATAGCCGTTGTTCATATCTTGTCCACCCATCACGACTAGCTTGTCACCCGCCACCGTCGACAAATGAGCATATCTTGGCCTTGGTGCAAATAAAGATGGCTCCACTGTAGGCTTTCTCCAGGACATGGTTTCAACATCGAAGACCGAGACATCATCCAATACACATAAGCCATCGGTGGAAGTACGTGAATAACCCATACCACCAAACACCACAATGGTCTTGTTGTGAACATCAGCCGAATGAAAATAGCGAGGCTTGGGTGGTTTGGCCGAATCAGGTGGAGGAATATGTCGCGTCCATTGCAGTGTATTGAGGTCGAGGACATACATATAATTCGTCATCTTGCGAGAGCTCACGAGTCGTCCTGCAAACACAAATACTCGATCATCCACTACTGTCACTGACGCCCCTACGAGTGGTGGTGGTGCCTCGCCTGATGTAAGGTGTATTTGGGTAATGATGCCCGAGATGGACTGCATTTGCATAGTCGCTGATGGCATTCTCAACTATAAATGTCGTTCTACAGCAAGTTGGTGAGCTGCTGTGCAAATAGCAAGCGAAGAGAAGAAAAAGAGAACAAGAGCCTACGAGTTTATTCGCTTTCCAAAAAGGACAGGTACAGACAAGAGCAAGTAACTTTAGTGGAAATGGGAAATGAAAACTGGCTCTTGTGCATGCTCTGTGTTACATCCAGAGCTGATTTACTTTGTAACAGAATCACATTAAAGTTACACCACACCTTATCAAGTTATCCACATCATCGTCATCCTCATTATCCATCCTGGAGATGTTCTTGTTGTTCTATACCTCACTTTGATCGTTGCTATCAATGCATGACACCTGGTAAGGAATAAGACCCTTGGCAACAGATAAAATGTATGCAGCTTATATATCAGGGACTCCGATGCGAGATCTCCAAGGAGACGTCCTGTCACACAAAACTGGTACCTGGCAATTGAGATTGTATATGGATCACTTATTTGGTACTGTGCATAGGACAAATTGATATGCGTTTCATATCCATTCTCATGGTCCATCTTAATCTGTGCATCCAATCAACCACGTAAACCTTGTCCCTGCTTTGTATGAATCTTTGCTGGTACAATCAATATATGCATCAAGGAACGAAGATAGATCTTAATCTCACCACCACACATGGACATCTAAAAAGTGAAACCCTTAAGAACTTTGAATAAAATTACACAATGAACTCAATTCAATGCCAAGAAAATGCAATAATGAATGTACGGAGCCTATAGCATTGTCGTGTTCTCTGGTTTATATCATGCTATTACGAACAACGAAGTACCGGTGACCATCATCATACTGAAATTGGATATCAAAGCTTTCAAGTCACTAATTGCATCAAATTTAAAGCGACTGTAGCATGACGTTAGGAAAGCTCCGCTGTATATGTATGTACCAATTTTAAGGAAACCTCTATTTAATCACTCACGTCATTGTTTCATGGATAGCCCATTCGCAAACAATCAATATCAACCATATAGCCTTTATAGTAAAGGAGTCGGCATTGCCCATCAACCTCCACTGCCGTAACTTTGTATCATTCATATCCTAGAATGCTGCGACTCGATGTTTCATATGCAATGGCTGAACACTGTGGTGTTTAACCTTGCGAGTGCATGACGCACCTATGGGAGTGATTGACACTGATCCTTGTATATGCTCACACGGATGAGGCAAATCTAAGCCAATCCGGCATGCAACCATGAATAGTCAGCTTTTAACAATGCCATCAATTATCGTAACCTTGAGAGCCATGTACAGGATTTCACATCACGTGCTTTCATGATGAAGAAAGATGCTTTACAGGATGTAAACATGACAGCTGCATAATAGAGTACTCCGCTGAATCAAAGAGAGGTCGTCGTACAAGTGCATACTGTGCAATTGATCTTGATTGAACAATCAATCCCTATAGCTATATGAATGATCATCCCCAACGATCCCGATCACGATGCGTGTTGTTAACGCCATGCAATTGGCCCCACTCTCTCCATCCATTTCCATTTTGCACCAACAGCTTGGATCGAATATTAAGAAAAAGAGTACAGTATTATTGCTGCAAACCGAGCATATCCACAATTGGACAACACAGGGAAAGAAACATGCTTTTCTACTGGAGATATCCCGCTTATTTCTTGCCAGCAGCAGCCTTGGCCTTCTTGGTACCACGGAACTTCTTGGCACGGTTCTTCTTTTCCTTGCGTTGCTTGCGGCCACCCTTGGGAGCTTCGGCCAAACCAATCTGTAGAATGACATGAGTACCTTTGTATATTGTATATTTTGTATAATAAAACTTACGCGAACAAGACGGTACTTGGGCTCGAACTTCTTCAAAGCTTCGACGTTGTCGTAGATAAGAGCGAAGCCAGTGGTCTTTCCACCACCAAAGTGGGTCTTGAAACCAAAGACGGAAATGACTTCCTTGTTGGCCTTGTACATCTTTGCGAGCTTCTCACGGAGCTCATCCTTGGAGATGCTGGGACGGGCAGGGTGAATGACATCCACAACCATTTGCTTGCGTTGGAGCAAGCGGTTCGTAAGGAACTTGCGGGTGCGGATAGTAACGGTAGCGTCGGCCTGTACATAATGTCGTAAAAGAAAAAAAGAGGAGTCAGTTGCTGTTATAGTAATGGTGGTTCGCCAAACTAGAATATTAAATGAAGATCATCCAATCCATTCCATCCTTCATCCATCCATCCCCTTATTCATCCATCCATCGCATATTGACATTGTATCTCGTTTGACATCCACTCTATGACCCTTAACCACCATAGTGACATGATACATACCATATTCGAAAAGAGGGAGTTCCACTGTCTCCGGCCATCAGCAGCCTTTCGAACCTGAGCCGGTTATCAAACCCCGCCACCGATTGAACACTTTCCAACAGAGAATATCATGTGACTTTTGTTAAATACGATCTCTTTCGCTGTGCGTCAGTGAATAAAGCTTTATTACCAACTCACATCGGTTGCCATCTCCAACGTAATCTTTATATCATTGCTAAAATTGATCCATGCCATATTCAGTGATAAAGTTTTTATAATCCAAATCCACGAATGCTGTAATTGTAAGGGGTACCCTGCTTGATTGCTATCACTTGCTAATCCTATCTTTATGCATTTATAGCTACATGATCCGAATGTTAGAACCAGCATCCACATAACACAATGTACCACTTACTATAGCATCCATCTTTGTAAGCACGTTAAGTACGGCAGCAACGACTTCCAGCGATAGCTCGCTGCCAGTGGGTATATCAAGTTTGGCGCCCACACCTTCAAATGGCCATGTTGAAAGATCATTCATGAGCTCATCGACCCTGTTGAATGCTTGTTCTCGTAAATCAGGTTGTAGATAAAGCAATGCGTTTTCCAACACGTTAGCGGCATAAGCTGCACAAATCATGCTGACTGAACGAAGGTATGTGTGTGGAACTGGAGTAGCGGCATCAACGGCAGATGGGGTAACACGGGTGACGAGCAAGGTGCATACACGCTTGATGATATCTTCTTTGCAGGATGTATCAGCGACAGGATGGGTTGCCATGTCGAATAATAAAAAGTTCCTCTTTTCGGTTCGTAATACACCCTTGTCCACCAATCCTTTCGCTAGTCGTTCTCGTACTTGTTTGAGCTGATATCCAATCTTCATCACATTCCACGTTTCGCCTATGTTGATCTCATCATCAGCTATTGAATATAATATAAGCGATAGGACTTACCACTCATAAGATCAATCCAGCTTGCCACGCTCATTTTCTCACTAAGCTTCATCATCTTGAGCGCCTCGTCCAGCAAGACCTCGCCTGTCAGTTTGTCATTGACCACCTCAATATAGCGATCGCACAATGGGTATTTGCGCCTGTTGGAATCTTTCACCATAGCAATACGGCCTCGAAAAGCAAGCTCCATCACAATACATCCACGCAATGCATAACTGATGCTGTCGTTCCAAAATGATAGATACCCCTATATCCATTATACATCAATTCCCCTTGAATACAAAGTATAAGCCTAGACTGCTAGCTATTACCTGTCGATCTTTAAGACCAAGCAGCAACACTTCTTCCATAAGCGTTAGCCGTGGTGTGTTTGTCGTCTCGTCCACATCGTTGGGGTCGTATGCGATTTTCTTCTCGTTGGTCTCATCAAAGGGCGATCGTACACCAGGACTGGATTGACCTGTGGAGCTATCGTTCTCTTGACTAGTCGTAGACGATGACGCCCCTGCAACTCTTCGTCGAGTGATGGTGGACATGTTGCTGTGTAGTAGTATGAATTATTGTCGAAAATGCTCGGGACTAGGGGGATGGAATGCGTATAGATGCAGATGCTTTTAAAGTAATAAAGTCAATACCAGTTGTCCTTTTATCAGTGGAGCTTCCTTTATCTTGTTGAAGAAAAAGAGAAAATGATACATACCAGTAATAGTTTGGAAAGGCAAAAAAGAGTATAGAAGACCTACATACACGCCTTGGCTTGATGATTCCCTTTTACCCTCCGCACAGCCATGTTGCTTGTAGCAGGGATCATTCGGCTATTGTTTGGTGTCATAGACCCAACCTAATCAATCAATCAATCGGTTGACTACAGGAATCAATTGTTGTCTCGTGACAGTCATAGCACTTTTAAAAGAGCACTACACATCCCAGATCTATCATTACCACGTTGAAAATGATCGGCACTCTTACTCCAATCTCTATTTCTGGAATGTAACTGCAGTGGACCTTGAATCGGTTAAAAATACCCGGTGAACCACCATTTCAATATTCTTGACAGTATTCACGTACGTTGATAAATATCGGTTTATTTATCCGTTGCTTCATTCTGCATCCTAAAAAGCAATCGTGACACTATTGGCATTATACCCTGTATGAGTTTTCTTATTGGGCATGGCACATGCATAGGTAGTATTCTAGATCGGAGGGCGGCATATTGACAGCCATCACCGCGCGCTTTTGCTTTGGAACAGAGTATCTTTCATAGACATACGATATCGATAATGATTGCCGTTGCATTCAAAAATCTTTTACGTATACAACTACAAGAGAATAAAGAGAATTCAGCTACTTTTTGTTACGTTGGATTGCTGTTCCACAGCGTTGTAATGATGGTTCGGTGTACGATGCCGACAGCTGCTCCCTGTGTTCTATGTCTCAGTTCAGGTACACCGATCTACTCCAGGTTATAAAAGGGCTCCGTAGTTTCGATAACCAGCTCACGGATTTCTTCCTTCTTTTTTTTCCCATTCCCCTTTCTCCCCATCTCCAGCGTTGCCATGACATCCTCTGTTAAAAAGGCTAACCAGGAACAGCAGGGTTCATGCTGTGGTGTTGTTTCCCGCCTCATCAAGTACCTTCCTATCTTGACAGTCCTCCTCGCCCTGTTTGTTGGATTCGATCAGATCATGCACAAGTTTTACATATTCGACCAAAATATGCTACAACAGGTGGCGCTTCGCAACATGGAGCAATATGGCAACGACACTCATGCCATGATCACCAATATCGCTGCTGATTTGGACAAGGAGTACCCTGGTCATATTCGTCTCAAGGAAGAATGGGTGTTCAACAATGCTGGTGGTGCTATGGGCTCGATGTGGATTTTGCATGGTTCTTTGACCGAGTATGTCATTATCTTTGGCACACCCGTGGGTACTGAGGGTCACACGGGACGATACCTGGCCGATGACTATTTCATTATCCTTGAAGGTGAACAATGGGCCTATGCTGCTGGTGAATTAACACGTGAGGTAAGACTTGGTGGATATCTGGAATACAAAAATCATGGATGGGATCATTAAAATGACCTGGTGGTGCTGCGGATAGGAATACAAGCCCGGTGAGATGCATCTGTTGCCTCGCTGGAAGGTTCAGCAATACAAGATTCCAGAGCACGCATGGGCACTTGAATACGCACGTGGTTGGATCCCATTGATGCTTCCCTTTGGTTTCTTTGACACTTTCTTCTCCACTGTCGATTTTATCACCCTTTTCCACACCATTCGCCTTTATGCCACTGCCATCATTGGCGAGCTTTTGAAGGGCAAGATCTAATAATCTTATGTATACAGTGCTTTAGAAACCTAATCGCGTGTAGCTTAATCCTAATGATGTTGTGAAATAAATAGTACTACATGTATTGCCATTTACAGACACAGGAATGAAGTTTATTCTGCGTATAAACTAGGTAGTAAATTACATAGCGTCTATGGGAAATCAGGTACCACATAGCAAGTTGCCAGCACGAACTTTTTGCCACCCATCCCCGGTAAAGAAAGCAAGCACCATCCCGACATTCGTCATATGAGCGGTTGCTGCCATCAAGCGACCTTATGTTCGTTGGCGTCAGAGAGTCATCATGCATCACGGATAAACCAGGTCTTGATCAAACATGTATATCGCATCGTCCAAAAAGTTCGTCCTGGTATTTGGTAATGGTTCCACATGCTGACGGCCTGAAATGAAAACTCTCCATGAAACTCGTCTTCTCTCCAAGGCAAACGAGAATAATCCTTGCAATGATGGAGCCTTACTGATAGCCTGTCGTACGAATAGTGGATCCAGTTCCAATTCACCGATTCGGCTAACAAAACATGGTCGTCTCCCCTAGACCCTTCAGTACAATGAGATCCTTGACGTGTTGTGGGATAATAGTAGTAGCCGAAAGAGAGCCTGTCATCTATTTCTTTCCGTAAGCTCGCTTTGGAAATGACCATGCAACATAACACTTTACCTTGGGGTATTTCCGAATAGCATTCCTTGCTTCAAATGACCGCATCTCTATCCCATCGATAATGTGTTGCTGATAATTCATTGTAAGGCTCGTTAATTAACCTGCTTGCCTTTGCAGATCCAATGCAACACGTACCAATGAAACAATGCCCAGCGTTCTTTCTTTGAGATCAATGTCTTGTTGATGCCACAGCTACCATCATCCAACACGGTAAAATAGAATATATGCATTGTGAGATAACAAGGATAGCGTTCGCTTTCCATGACGACATACCCAAACTAGCAATGTGTTGGACCTCTCCTTGACGATAACCATGTAAAGAATACACACGACACACCACAGCCTCTTTGGATCTTGTATGAGCCATAGAACAGTAAAATACATGTCAACTTTAGTACCTCAACACCCAACTTGAATAATAAAAAGAATGCAGCGATTGAACGTACATGTTGTGTTGGAATGGAAGCTTGAGTCATGGGTAGGTCGCACGCGTACTTGTTGTCGAAAGTCTGCAACTGGAAAGAGTCGCCATTGACCACCTGTTCACCCAATTGACGCCATACAAGGGAAGTGATGGCAGTTGTTTCTGTGTTGTAGTTTGTTAATGGAGACAAGCTTACCTTGGTTTGTGAAGTGGGAGTGAAGAAGGTGTTCCTTGTTGCTCCTCCCACTTCCCAATTTGAGCACTACACGCCACCCCGCTTGCTATTGTGAATATGCACCTCAACAATAGCCTATGCACTTGGGTCAATAATAACAACCACTGAATACATTCCTTGTAATTAAGCTATACATCATCTTATTCTGGGTGGCGGGTTGGCGTCTATCAAGTCTGTGCACATCAATGCAGATCGACAGCTCCTGGATTTGTGCAACCAACATATGATCCCACCTATCAAACATACAAGAACACAATACCCAAGTATATGTCCATTGTTCATTGACATGAACGGATAACTTTTTCATGATTGGATGTTGCTTACATACCATCTTAAAAGGCAATCATCATTCATTTGTGCAGTAACCTGTCAAAGGCATATGTGTGTAACCACCATTTGCCATTTCACTCAACTCTATCTTAACCTTGTTGCTTATTGTGATCTCGACATCATTCATTAGCAGCAAGTAGCCCCATCATGCTTACAGCATAGGTAAAACATAAAGACGTTCATATCTCAAAATTTTACAATTAAACGTGGGCTCTATATTTGACGTGTTAGCTTGTATATGTAGACAGCAAGATCGGTTATAAGACTCTGGGTCCTTTGGCTTTTGTGTCGTCTCAACCACACTGCACCATGGTTTTCAACTTCTTTTCACCAATAACAAAACTCTTTATGCCATGAAAAAAGCAAGTACAATGAAAAGGGCGTTTATTATGTATTTGTGCTAACAATGAATGATGCTATATGAATGGGGTTTGGTCAGGCTTGGGCATGATCATTTCTTTCAGTTCGACTCCCAGCCTGTATCTAGAAGCCACTGGTCGTTTTGCACTTGCCTAGTTGTCGAAACGTTAACTGATTACGTATGTAAATCTGAAGCATCATGTGACGACGATCATCTTATGACCGTTGCATATATATATATGTGTGTGCTTGGACGACTTTCAAGTTGCGAGGGTGAAACATAGATAACTACATACAATTTATGATCAAAAGTATGTTCATTATGTATTGGTTGTAGTTAGAAAAGAAAGGCGGGATACATGGGTTTAAAATGTGAGATGTCCATATTCTATTTTGCTTTATTTGAAAATGTTTTCTAATAGATCCATTTCAAGCTGTTGCTCTCATCATTCTTGATGGCTTGGGTCTTGCGTGCGAGCACGTCTAACACCTTGGCTTTGACACCTTGCTTGCCCTTGCGATCATTGATAAAATATTCAACAACTTCGTCACGGCTCAACGCGTAGTTGCCAACGCCAGGCGCCTCGCCTGTCACCACATTTTGGATATCTTGCTCAGATGGCAACATGTATTTGCTATGTGGATATATGTCATAGTCGTTCTCGGAAATCAGCTGCAAAGGCTTCTTATCAGAGGCATCGAAATAATCCTTTTTGATCTCGGAGAGCTTAACATCTGCCACTTCAGCGGGTTTCCACTCAGCCTTGCGACGTGGCTTGTCCAATGTAGCATTAACACCTTCAGTAAAGTCGTGTCCTTCCTATATTAGATAGTTCCCACCTTGATTAGCAACATGCCTTTTCATGTGCTATCGCCCTAAGACTCCTATGCCTTACCAAGAACTTTTGTACGAGGCGATATTCCATTTTGAAGCATTCACCAAGGGTCAAGTTGGCACCCGTACGCAGTTGCTGCAATGTAACCTTGAGTGACGTAGGCGAGACATTACCCATAAGCTTGAGAGTTTCCTTTGCCCACTCGGAGTCTTCCTTTTGCAGCGCATCGACGATTTCTTCCACAGTGTCAAACTTGAAGCATCTGCATGTTTCACAACCAAAAAAGTTTAACCAGAGAAAGCATGTGATTGAATACACTATTTTACCTGTCAATAGCCTCGCGTGTTGAACCTGCAAGAGAAAATGGGGCTTCTTGATCCATCTCAGCAGAGAATTCCTCGATTGCCGTATTGATCTTGCCATAGGTAGGGTCGTCAATCTCTGCCAAACGGGATTGCAAGGCGGGGAGTCTCGATGAAGGAACATAGTGTGTTGCGATACCAGCGTAGCTATCACCATAATCATGAGCTCACATGATATCATGCGATAGCACGAATGCTTTCTTCCCCAAAAAATACTTACAACGCATCGGTACCCTTGAGGCGCTTTCCTGTCAAACCAAGATAGATACCCAATTGACCATCCAAACGAGGCAAGAAAAAGCTGCCGCCCACTTCAGGCAAGAATCCAATACCAGTTTCAGGCATAGCAAACAAGGTGTTTTCGGTAGCAATTCGGAAGGGTGCATGCACAGATAAGCCAACGCCACCACCCACTAGTAAAAATGCCATTGGTTAGCCCTATGTCACTTTGCAATTCTCAATCATACTTACTGGTGATACCATCCATGACTGCAACATAAGGTGTTTTGAGAGTGCCAATAAGATGATCAAGTTGGTATTCGACTTCAAAGAATTTGAGAGCATCGCCATGCTTTCCCTCAGCAGCAAGATCGACGACAGCTTGAATCAAAATGTGAGTTATTCAGGATAACTTGCAGAGAACAATAGATCATGACTTACTCTTTACATCACCTCCAGCACAGAACCCTTTTCCACCACAGCTTTTGAGGAGGATGATCTTGGCCAGGTCAGACTTTTCCCAAGCCTAAAAAGGAATGACATTGAATACATAAATTCTTGATTGCATAAGCACGTTTCCGTCGCATCTATAGTAATCAAAGAGAGAGAAAAACACACACCTGAATCTCGGGCAACATCAATTCAATCATGTTCAGGTTGAGGGCGTTGAGTTTTTTGGGTCGGTTGAGGACAACTTCACGAACACCACCATTCTTCACCGTGAGAACTTCTGCAGCGGCCTTTTGTAACGCGTGTTAGCCACCCCACCCAGTAAACTTTTCGATATGTGTAATAACGTACCTCGGCCCCACTACCACCAGCAGCAGTTGAAGCAGCAGTTGACATCTACAATGGACGAGTGGTTGGTACGACAAAAAGGTGCAAATTTGTCAAGCAGTCTTACCTGAACGCTGGGTCGAGACATCCAAGAGTTAATGGTGGATAAGCGTTTATTGGCAATGGAGGATGCGTTATTGCGAATGGAAGACATTGAACGAGTTGCAGCGATGGGTGAAACAATAGGACGTGTTGAGAAACGTGGTAAGGTGGGACGAGAAAAAGAAGGGTGCTGGAGCACACGTCTGGAAGAAGCAAATCGACTCATGCGAAAAAACATGGTTAAGCACAATCCAAAATCCCAATCTGCATTTTCTGCCATCTTGTTGCTTGCTGGTGTAACCACTCTCCCCATTCTTTTTCACATGTTCTTGCAGACTATGGCTTTGTAGGCCACACGCTCATTAAGAAAGACTTGTATCAATTATCTTGTTTCTCATAAAACGTGTGTTGGGTATATATCACTATCTTGTATAATGTGGCATGGGGTTGTTATATGTGTGTGTACTAATACTGATAAATAAAGAGAATGCTTGGAGGGGGGGATAATGGATCAATGATATCAAAAACTATATTTCTTTCTAGCTGCGAATGCCCTTCGCATGGCAATTTCGTTCTCGTCCAGGTGGTCATCAACATCCACTCGACTGGAAAGGGCCGCTTGCCCCTGTTCGATTAAAGACTGCAAACGCTCCTCCATGCGATTAAACATTTCATCTTCTTTTTCATGGGCGTCCTGCGCACCATGTTGGCTTTGGCTATTTAGAGGTGCTGGTGGAAGTGATTGTGTACGTCTCTTGCTGGATCTGCTGATGCGGATAGTGCTGCTAGAGGATGATGTCTCGTCGTCATTGTTGTCGTCGGGGTTATATTCTCTCTATACACACCACACCCCGCCAAGGAAAGCTTAACATGGATAATACTGACAAAATATCGTGCTATGTAAATGATTTACCTCTTTGGTCAGCGTCTTGGGTTTATATTGTTGTTGCTGATGCGAAACACTCTCAGCCCATTTCAAAGTGCGTTTACGGCGAGAATCCTCCAAAGTAGATGTTGAAGAATAACGTTTCAGTTGCTGGTGTTGTTGAGGATCATTGTCATCATACATTTTGTGCATATTGTATTGTTGTTGTCGCCATGATGATGGTCGAACATCATTGACAACAACGGCAGAAGGAAATTGCAATGTCATTGGTGATAAAGGTGTTCGAGGTGTAGATGAAGACGACGACGATGCAGATGATGGGCCTGCTGTGATAGTGCCTTGTTGTCGACTGTTATTTAAGGATCCTGTCCAGTAATTGTAGGCAGTGATGGCAATGGCTGAAGTAAATATCAAAGCATCTAACAACTTTGTAAAAAGAAGCTCAATCATATCAGAGGAAGATTGCTTGCTGCTGCTACGAGGAGATGAAAGCGTGCTGTAATAAGACGAAGGTGTCGGTGGTGGTGGTAATGGATCTCGATAGTTATAGCGGCGGTTCGGCACAGATATCCGGTGAGGCACCGAGCTACGATCCCGACGTGCTTGTCGTTCAAGATGTTGTTGTTCATGACGAGCGTCAATAGCTGCAACAGGTGCGACCATGGTATGGTGGTGCCTGTTCATGGTATTGCTATCGAGTGAATGTCGTGGCGGTGGTGATGATGGTGATATCTGACTTGCAGAATGATGAGGAAACTCTGATAAAGACATGTAATATAAAACAACAAGCTGACAATGGATGTGCAAGTTGCAGTGGGTAAAGTGGAAAGAGAAGGGAAAAAGGAAAGCAAAGGCGGAAACAAAAATAAAGGCTGCTGTCTGCTGTGTTCTGTGTGTCTTTACGATCAGCTGAAGATTTACAAAAAGTACTCTGTCGCACAAGAGCTGCTGCGTAATCATGCCCAACACCAAAAAGACAACAGCAGCTTGTATGAAATCTGGTGTCGGATTCACCAAACTTTAAATACAACGCACGCTCACTATCATACACCACCACACAGCAGCACGCGTTTCTTTTTCTTGTCGCCCGGGACCTCATTTTGACACACACACGTTTCGCTGGTTACAAAGCCCCTGTTGTTACAGTTTGGCATATGATTCCTATATAATCACAGGGCTAACAAACCATCGGATCCGCTGCCGATTGCTCGGACTATTTTTGATTTCATTTCTGTTATTAAAGCTCATGGTGGAAACGATGCGTATTGCAAATTAAGGGTAAAGCAAGTCGCATCTGCAATGACTCGCCCTCTCACAATTTTATCCAGGGGAAAATGGGGTGGCAAGAGAAACAATCAACATACACAATCACACACAGTGCTACATTCAAACTTGCACGTGCAATTGCTTATCACGGATGGGGGTGAGGGACTTAAAAAGCCGTACCATCCATGCACATGGCATGATGCTGGATAGTGTCGGCAACAGGCATTCCCCGCACAACAAGGCTATCACGTTCATACTTCATACAGATATCCTGCATACACATGCAGCTGAGTGATAGGTAAAGGGTGGCCCATTTCAGTATCACCATCCAGCTATAGCAGGTGTATGTACACGGAAGCACGACATCATTGCATGCACAATGAATAGTGCAATTGACCACATCATGAACCATTTTTCCTTGAAAAGGATCATAAATACATGTAAATCACCCAATATCGATTCATGCATAAGGATGCACCTTCATTGCTGCAAACCTACCCACTTGCCCTTATGCCAGAATAACACTCGAAAGTCAATCACCAATATGCGTTTGATCGGGTTTGTGTTTTGATTACGTATCCCACTTGAAACATCGATTTCTCCTGTATACCACTTTTAACAATGTACCACGGCTTACGGTAACCAAGTTACAGCCGGACAATCGATAAGTGGAAGATAAGAGTAAGTAAAACCATCACAGTTGGCCTTCGCCACATAATCTATTTTAGTGAGCAGTATATTAAGCAGGCCATTTCCCATTACAATAACCGGTACATGGAGTATGGTCCTTGTACCTAGGTGCTGTGTAGGTGGTTGTTAGGCAAAATCACTTCAGATACCGCATACGTCACAAGGTATGCATTATAGCCATGAACGTCGTTGTTGTGTGCGTCTGAGAGAAAAGCTTCACTGCAACATCGAGTGAGGAGAAATGCCATAATTTTTGAGAAGCGGCTTTTGCCCCACACGACGTCGTACTCAGGTTCTTAATCTATCCATGCACATGGTTCTGGATTAGTGGCGTGCTTTTGGTGTTCTGGACCGCCGGCATTGATAATATTAGGCAACGCTCCTACGATCAAGTGCATTCCCTTCTTATCGTGATAATCATTGCCCTGGCGAAATTTATGTTAAAGTTGATTACAGGTATTGATGTTCGGATTAATAACATGCAGCGCCAGCAATGAAAATCGGTTTTGGCAATGACAACCATGATACCTTGGTAATTTCCTTGGTTACTATACCATGGCTACCATCCTGCACTTATAAAATGGTATCGTTGTAAGGTTATATGGCTCGAGTGCTAAGCCGATTCTCATCAATCGAAGCTATCTTGTTCAATTAATATGCAGATCTATTGTGGGATATGTATCGCGAAGCAAACAACCAATTCATGCATTGAGAAGATAGCTTTTGGCTTAGCTTCTCGTAATCAAATTTTGACGTACATGCACGATGCTCCTTTTTCTACCTCTTGACTTCACTTTAGCTTAATTACATTAAAGCTTGGACAGCAAACTTGGTTTTACTCAACCAACCGGTTGTACCTGTCAAATAGAAATGATTGGCAAGATGTCGTGACTTAGCTGTGGTGCTTCACCATATGCATAGAAATGGCGAATGCAGAACGCACATGTGTATACGTTGTACGATCGACTTGTGAAAGGCGGCACGTGAACAGCTCAAGGTTCCAGAGGCAGCCAATGATCGCATATCAGACATATTACGTTAACTTGGTGTTAACTTTATATCCATCCTTGTGATAGAAGATATACGGTAAACTATTGTGAGATGGGGAGGTTGTAATTAACGCCAGCATCGCTTATGCTGTGTTTGCAAACATATCCATAAGCCATCCTCGTTATAGTTGTTCAATTTCCATTGACCAGAAATTTGGTATACGATCGGCCTGAATTCGTAGATAGTAATTGGTGTGATAATAGCATTCTGCTACGTGATGATGGCTTAAACTGTCAATGGTAAGTAGTGACGATCACCCCTGTTTTCCTATTGTGTATTGTGTAACTTTATCTGAAGCATGCAGCATTACAAGGCGCTTACCGAATTGGTGGTTACAGCGTCAAAAAGCATATTGCAACAAGGGGCACTCGCATTTCTCCATACAGAGCCGAAGGGGCTGATGCGCTTGCTCACAGTTGACGGGGCATTGACACCACCAATGCGTATTCTCAGAATAATTGGCATGTGTACGTGCACACACCTTTATATGGTGCAGTATCAAGTACACAGCTCACGATGCGAGATCCATCTTCAATCATGCCAATAGTCGACTTCCAAGGAATGCTAACAGCATAGATATCATAGATCTGTTGTAAGCTACTATCGTAAGAAAGGTGAATGGAAACACACAAGCTAAAAAAAAAGCCTGGCGTTCCATTATTATGCTTACCTTTCGCCAACTTCGAATTTGTAGTAAAGTTGAATAAGTAAACGCTAGTGCATATAGGTTTCTCATTTCCCCAATCCTGGGTAGGTCGTCCAACCGAATTACGAGAATACAGCGCATAATAAGGAGCAGTTTTGTGATATAGCAGATATACATGCACGATCGATGCACGTCCCGTGTGGTGACATTCAGGAGAACTTGGTTTTAAGGTTTGCTCCCATTTACCTCCCTTTCTTGCCAGTAGCGATTGTATTGGACATGTTGATTACTGCTAATGTCCTCAGCTAAGCCTACACAATGCATAATCCGATGACCGAAAGATAAGTGGCAAAAATCCAACGCTATGTACCATCTCATTGCACTATAAGCATGTGGCAGGTATTATGTAGGCGATTAATTTGACAACAGCATTGCTAAAAGGGATACCAGTAATAGTGCAATAAGTCTCGTTATGTGCCCTGCTCATCAGGGCACCGGTCTAAAGTAGTCAACCCCTGCTATCGAGATGATCCACAGCCGATGAAGATCTCTGAGAGAGGAGCAAAGAGAGGGAGAGCATTCAATAGCTATAAGTGCTTTGCATCCTAGCAAATAGTAGAGCAAGCGTCTTATCATGGTCTCTGCTGCGATGTTCATACAGTTGGTGGCTATTAACTCAACAATGATTTTAGGAGATCGCTGGTTTGTGTTCCATGTTGCTCCTGCTATTTATCTTGAATTTCATCTGTAGATGGGAGGAACCACGTGTTTAAGTTATTTGTCACTCACCATACGAAATATTTTACTTGTACCAATGTTCCGGATGGCTAGTTCGTTTGGGTTATGTTGCTAGGTGGCTGAGTAAACAAAAAGTAAAGCCATCGCGCATCATATGGACTCAACGTTCCCATATTTGGGATGAAGGAAAGGCGCTGGATTATTCGTGCAGATCCCATTTTGCTTTCTTGGCTCCATTTTTTGGATAGATATTTGAATAGGGGGAAAGGAATAATACCTATGCCGAGTGGTCATAGCATTTCAGGGGAGAAATCCGGTGAGAGAAAGAGAGCGGGAGGGAAAGGGGAAAATCATCTGCATGCAGCGAGGCGGGCTCCATGATCATCATCAACAAAAACCTGAAGCATTTGCCATCAAGGATGTCACATTGGATTTATTTGCGTGTCTATTTGGTGCGTATTGAGTCATTTTGCATGCACGACACTATATACGCTTTTCTCCTGAATCCAAATCAAAAAAAAGTTGGCATACGAAAACTAACGGTGCGACTTGTTGAGCTGTATAATCGTCTTGCTGCTGGTATACTTGTCATCTGTTCTTAAGTTACACTTTTCATTAAGCACCTAAACGGCATCCACGGCTAATGTCAGAACATCTCCTGTTTCATGTTTAGGGGCCCTATTCGGGTTATGACCAACTTGGACCAAGTTGCATATTAATAACTGAGACGTGAGAAAAAGGCACAGGCCAACAACATTGTGCAACACTCAAAGCTTCCTCCATTAAATCGGTTTTGAGAAGATCTTTACACATGTTGCTTGTAGCACAATCCGACAACTCACAGACAATAAAAGGGGTTGGGATCAATTTGCATCAGGTACGAAATTCCTAGAAAAAATACGAACGAAGATTCTATGCTACCTCTATGCAAGGAGACAAGTCGCTTGGACCACGTCAGCAATATAGTATAACATGCAACTTGGGAACGACATTGGGAGTGAAGAAAAGGGATATCGAGAGGAGAGGAGGTTGTCATTTTAATTGACACTGTGTGTATCCTACTTCACTCGAAGCTCTAATATCTTTTGTACATACCACTCTGAGAAATACATCTCCATTGCTAGTGGGTTTAACGAGCCCCGTCATTAAACTCTTGATATAACCATTTTGGGCCGAAATGTATCGTGCGATTGACGCATTGCTGTATAAGCTACTACCACATCTTTCGAGACTTTGATAGTTGCTTACTGCGAAATAGCATGTTACGACAACACCGAATGATAACTGATGTTACAAGGCGGTTGTGTGCGTCAAACGTGTGATTGCAATCACAAGCGCTCTAACCCCTTATTGTTCATTTTGGATATGTTGTTGCCATTACGTGCATAATTAGACAGGTGTTCTACCCGCCTTACCCTGGAACCGCGTTGTGTCACCTCCCTGGATGATCTTAGTAGTAAGGGACATCAACACGCCAGAATCCAAGCAGATACAGCAGTACAGGAGAAGGAAGGACGGCGATAGTAATAATAAGGACCTGCATCCCATTCTCACAAGTACCATCGTGTTATTCCTAGACCCTTTATCCACTTCCTTCACCCCTTTTTTTCTTTGGAATTTTTTTTGTCTTACTCCTTGTCCTCTTCGCACTGCTGCTACTTTCCTTGATTGCCTATATAAACTAGACGTTCAAGTTTCAAATCAATCTGCATCCATCAAGCTTCTTTTCTCCCACTCACCTGTTATACGCCACCACACGTCAATCGATATACCATGCAAACATTCGAGCAATCGTTTACGATCCCCGCAACTACAAGCTATTACAATCCGTCGTCTAATGGTGTATCCGACTGCAATTATTTGCTAGAAACCTTTCATCAACTCCCACATGGTGATTTTCGGCCAACGTTTTATAATCCTTTTGAAATCAAGCATCGAAGACGCACATCACGAGCTCAGCTAAAGGTGTTGGAAAAATCTTTTTCTGAGAACCCAAAGCCAAACGCAACCGTACGTCGCGTGCTGGCTCAAAAGCTTGACATGACACCTCGCGGCGTGCAGATATGGTTTCAAAATCGACGAGCCAAAGCCAAGATGCAACGTCGTAAAAGTTATTCTGATTATACCACCTGCTATCAAGAAGCCAGCAATGATACCCATTCAGAGCGACAAAACACCAAGGAAAATTCATACCCACATCAAGCAACCGCATCTCAGAAGACAGCTGATATGGACCAATGCGCTCTCTTCTCCCAATTCTTTGCAAATGTGCAGCCACAATCTGACAAGCCTGCTTTCACAAGCTATATGCCTCCTAGGTCACATGCCACAGTATCCACTGGCAATGCAGATATCCAGCCAACATGGGGCTATCTCCCATGGCAACAACAACAGCATTATGAGCAAAAGCAACAACAACAACAACAACAACAGCAACAAGATAATGTCAGATCCGTTGCCACCATGGCTGCGGTAGCAGCTGCAGCATCATATGAACAAGGAAACAGCAATTTGGTGCACATGGGTATCCCTGGAAACGATGATCAAGAATGGCTAACTATGCCAACCCATCCATTGGCCCAAGTTAAAGATCCCAGCATGATGCGTAGGAAATCATGTCCGGTACAATGTGATGCTGTTTTTGACCCGTCTATCGATCAATCTCAGGTATGATTTTAATGCGCAAGCGAGATTATATAATCACCAATGCTCATTCTTTGACTTTATTTCGCAGTACAAAGAACGTCGTGTTTCTGAAAACGATACATCATCGTACAAGATGGCAGCAGCACAAACAAGGTGGCCAGCTGTCAACATGGCAGATAATATCACCACTGCCGCCAACACGGCCGGCGACATTATCCCAAGCAATGCTCTTTATTCTTCTACACATCCTCAAGCACCCTCTTCCTCCTCCTTGGTTCCCATGGATTTCTATCAGCAATTTCAAGATTCTCATCTCGACTGCGCCCCCATCACACCGCAATATCAACTTACCCCTCCTCTTGCTGCAGCATCATCCTCATGTTCAGCTTCATCAGGTTCCAATTCAATGACTGGTTCACCTATTTCTATCAATGGATGTTACGACAATGGTGCCTTTGACTGCTTCAACCTCGCATCACATCCAGAGATGGCTGTTACTCATTTACCTCCATCCTCCTCCTCAACTCATATACCCGCTCAAGCATTCTCTACACAGCACCTCGCTTAGGTGGATACTTTCACTATTATCCTCCTCGTTTCTCCCCATTTCACATCCATTCATTGCATACCTTTACATATTACCTGTCACTTCTCCTTTTTGCTACTCTTTCCCCTGTCACTGCATGTCTTTCCTTGTTACTTTATACGCAAACTAGTTGTTAATTTATACGGCGGCATCCAATCTATGTTCTTTATCCGTCCCTATGCTTTTCCTCGCCACCACCATCATCGAAAACAATCGTAGTAATCATATAGTATGAAAAACGAAATCATTTAATGTCTTTGGCTTGAGGCCATCATCCACATCATTTAATTAAAGTGGCGCCATTATGCGCTGAAAGAAGATCATTAAGGTTGAAAAAGGAATACGTGCTCGTGTATATACATACAAAAACAATGATCTTTATTATTATGCTGCTATTTTGGCTTTTGCTTGACGCTTTGTGTTTTGGCTGCCGTTCTTTGTTTCCTGTGCCTTTCGCTTTTTGCTCGACTGATCGCTAGGTTCCAGACCAGGCACCTGCGGATATACAAGTGACATACGCATCTTTTGCCGCATGCCAGTCTCATCTCCTTCCACCTTGATCTCCACCTTGACTGTGTCAAACATCTTGATAATCACATCACCAGCGATAAGTGCATTCTTTTCTTCATCGTAAATGAAAACTGATGGCTCGTCAGGACCCTTGCTTGTGTAAACAATGCTCTCAATGCCAAATCTGTGAGAAATTAAAATCCATGAGCATCGTACATATTATGCGCATATTGATATATACCTGGGTACAAGCACAACAAAACCATTCTTGAGTATCCGGATGACACGACCTTCTTCAACCAATGTCTTGTTCTTGAAAAACATGTTGGTATATAGCTCCACTGAACTACGACCGGCCATTTGTGCCATGCGATGACGATGATTGAGGACTTGCAAAGTAGACGAGTTAGTTTGATGTCATCTGCACATCCATATCCATTCGCTTACCATCACATAACTCTTTCATCTTGGTCTTATCTGTCAGCTCTTGTCCGTAAGCGACATCTGGATCAATGCTAGCCTGAAGCAATCGATGGACAATCACATCTATCGATGTATGTTAGTAAATAGCTCATTTATAATAATAGAAGAAAATAACAACGCACCTGAATAACGACGAATAGGCGATGTAAAGTGCGTGTAGATGGGAGTGGCAAGACCATAATGTCGGAATTCTGCTTCAGATTCTGTGCCTGAGCAAAAGTATTGAGCTTGCATCATACATCGTGTCGTCATAATGCGCACCAATTTGTTGAAATAAGCATCGTTGGGAAGCTACACACAGCGCATATCAGTATCCGCATACACAGTTAGCACAGTAGATAACTTACCACTGCTGCATCCAATGAATCTGCCAATGCCTTGGAGCTCTCCACATTGAGTGTGATACCAACTTCACCCAGTGCCTTTCGTAGGGTATCAAAATTGTTGACAGGAGGCGCACCGTGCTTACGAAGAAGTGCTGACATTGGGAAATGTGAAAAGATCTTTTGGGCCACCGAGATATTGGCGAGTAACATGAATTCCTCAACTAGTGCATTGGTTTCTTTGAGTTCTTTCATCTCCACATCAACTGGGTCTTGTGAATCATTCTCCAAATTGAATCTGACTTCAGGGCTTGATAGCGTAAGTGCACCACGCTCAATACGTTTCTTTCGCAGCTTCTTGGCAAGCTCATTCAAAATACGGATGCCCTTCGTAACATCATCTTGCATACGCCTGTGTGACAACACTCAGCATTTGACCATCATAGTAATATGTTCATCCATCTACTTACTCATCATCTATCCGAGATTGAGCTTCGTCATAGGTAAATGAATGCTTGGACCGGATAACGCTCTTTGTGAAGTCGACCTTGACAATCTCCGCGTCTTTAGTCAATTCCTGCAGATACACAAACGTGCTATTAGTAC
Organism: Lichtheimia corymbifera B2541; assembly: GCA_000697475.1. Classification (NCBI taxonomy): domain Eukaryota; kingdom Fungi; phylum Mucoromycota; class Mucoromycetes; order Mucorales; family Lichtheimiaceae; genus Lichtheimia; species Lichtheimia corymbifera. The sequence goes on from JNEU01000871.1 coordinate 167,267, forward strand.
TTTGTCTATAATGCTCCAGATAATATATTCCTACCCAAATACACGAGAACGCCAAGCGCTCGACATTAGATCGCAAGGAACAAAGGTCTATATTCAGCAAATGGGAATCAATAATCATTCCACGCATATCTCAGTATTATCCCAGAATGAACTTACTTGTACCCAATAAGGCGGGAAGCATGTCGATACGCTTGTCGACGAGATAAACGGTAGTACCACGGTTAGCAGCTTCGGTATCCATTGCTTGTCCAGGTTTGACAAAATAGGTCACATCGGCAATGTCTATATTGGGTTTGAGGTCATAAATGTGTATATATGCATCAGTATTACTATGCTGCGAAAAGGTAAAATCGAAAATCACACTTACGAACACCAATTTCGTAGTTTCCATTTTCAAGGGGTCGTACGTGAAGAGCGTCGTCAATATCGGTACATCCTTGACAAGGGGGAAAAAAGGAGGGAAAAATCCGATGCGGGTCAGCATGCCACTTGCATAAATTTGTGTCACTACCCCACAACTTACCTGGAGGATCAATACTGCAAATGTTCAAGTGACGTAAATCACGACGATTCTCAGTTGTCAAGTGCTTCTCAGTTACCACCCAATCATCACCTTCTGCAGGTAGGTCATCCAAAACACGTTTTGAGAATTCTTGATAGGGTACATCGTGCTCGAGCAGCAAAACTTCTGTTTCTGTCTCTTTGTCTCCTGATGATCCAAGTGTCTTGACAAAATGACCCATAGGATGTCTATAAATCATTCGTCATGTTAATAACATGTACGTAAATCGTCACATGATATTTCCACTTACACAGAGTTCACGGGCCAACTATCGATGGACACCACAATACGGTTACCCAATAAGGAGTGGGCTTGAGTTGTCTTGATTTTGATGGGAGGGATTCTTCGGTCGAGTGCTCTGAAGATAACTCGTTCAGCTGCAGTAGAGCCTTCGGATGAATGGACCGAGTTCTTGACAATGAAACCGCAGTAACTAAAAATGCCATCCCATACATTAGGTTACGAATGCATGCAAAAGGTCGTATGATCCTTACGGTCTCCATCGTTTACGAATAAGGCCTACTACTTTTCCAGTAGGCTCGCCGACTTCATCCTTGTCCATAGCGTTGGCTTCAGTCATAACCGTATCCATTTCACCATGCATCTTTTCTTCGTCTTCCTCATCCTCAACAGCAATTGATGTACTCTTTTTCCACTGATCTCGGGGAAGCAGCTCCACAGCAACAATATCGCCTTGGATAGAGCGATTCATGTTCTTGCGACCAAGGATATAAATAGTCTTTGGCTCGCCATCGACATTGCCGACAATGGTAGCCTACATAACAACGGAATTGGTCTTTGTTTCTTCCCTCGAAAACCATGCACAATAAATACACACCTCCAATACGTTATGCTGGCTGACATTGAGACTACCCTGAATAAGAGTTCCTTTCTTCATGCCATTGGCGATATGTGCTGGTGATAAATGCTATAATGAAGATCAGAAGATTGTCATATATTAATGAAGCCTACCCTACCTCTTCAAAAACAATCTTGTCCGCTTCTGTGGTTTCTGATTTTGGAGCAGCAAGCATATCAAGCAACTCTGGCACATCCTTCATTCCTCGTACGTAATCACGCACTATTTATCACTTATTTAGTGCCATCCTTCCTTCTTTCGATATCTCGGTGCATACCTGATTGACTCTTGACGCCCATTGAAGCAGCCTTTTCTCGGTTGGCACGGTCATCACTCAGCATAATAGTCAAGATGCCACTCTCCTTCAAATGATTGGCATACCACTGGGTTCCAACACGAATAGCTATCATAAGAAGCCATATCAATATCAAAAATGGTTTTGAATCAAGCAAATTTTTCTTACCTCTATCATTACGATCGTTGGGTGTTTCATCTTTGAGCTTTTCAAGGAATGTATCACTATATTTGACTTGTCAAAAGAATGCCGCTATGCATGCATAAAATCCATTTTCGAGTTTACCGATGATGCTCATTCGCAAAGAGATAAAAGCGTCTGTTCTTGTCGGCTAAGATCGCATTGAGACGGTTATAAACTGCAAGGCTGAGGTGGCGAAGTTCTTCACGGACAGTCTGCAAAACGATAACGTCTTTGATTGAAGGGTGTTCCATAATATCGAGCTGTAAAATAAGATTGAGTATCCCAGCCGATCGCGAGCCTGAACCGATAGATCCATACCTGATTCATAAAGACATTGGTGTCTGGAATGATATAATGAGGGCGATCGGTGAGCTCGGATTTGCGTGGGTTTGCTGATAAGATCGGGAGGGATTGTTGTTCACAAGCGTTGCACGCGGCCGAGGAGCAAGTAATGTCGTCTCTCAAGTAATGTTCTTTGACAACCTTGACGACGTTTCCTTTACGAGTACGTTTGACGAAGGCTTTCGAACGTAGCATAATGAAGAGCAGGAATTGGGGGAGAAAAGAGGAAAAGGACAAGTGTGGCTTTCTTTGTCAGTAGCGAAAATCATGGACAAAGAAAGGTGGGTGAGTGCCCTGTGAAATTTGACACTCAGCAACAACACCGAGCGTCGATGCTTTGTGATTTCACTCACACCTCTCTCTCTCTCTCTTTTTTTGCTTGTTTGGCTGTCGTTGTACACACACCACACACACACACCCTGTCGGCCTTCTTTCTTTCTTTCTTTCCACCTACTCCTTGTTTACTTTACAGTTCTTTCTTTCTTCCCTCTTACATGCCCTTGCTTAACAACAAGCGTGTGCCTCTTATTACTCCTCCACCGTACGACGCACGACGAAAGCGGAAGGAAGTATGGTACCTGCGCTTCACAAACGAAATCTTCACCGATTACGAGTATCCTTTTTTCCTCATCGTTGCATCTAATGCTTGCTTCTTCAACTCGACACGCTAAAACAACAAAAGGCGGGTATAACCATCGATATACATCGCACGCGAGTACACTGTTATGCATAACGCTTCACTTGTTTTTATATTTTGTTACCAAGCATGGTTACAGGAACAATTATTCAATCCTTAACGAGATTCAATGCGTGTAGATCATACGTTAATCGGCTTTTGATGTATCGACAACCTGTCTGGACATGTGAAGCAACCGGGCGATCCAATCTCACTTATGAACAAGCATTGGAGAGTGAAGGTCGAGATGAACACAACCGAGCCGAGTTTCGATTCTGCGAGACGTTGCGTAAACGCATGTTGCATCGGATACAATTTCGTAAGTAAGAGAGAAAGGAGATATACATGTCAAAAGTGGGAAAACAAGGGGATTTTGCTGATCCATATATGGGGTATTGCTTAGAAACGATTCGTTTGGAGCCTTTGGTGGAAGACATTTTCAGCTATTTTCGATTCAATTTCGCTCCTGGGGAGGTCGTTCACTGCGAACTTGGAGAACATGTGTAAGTAGTTGGATGGAAAGTGCATATATACACATACATGTGTTACTCACTAGATGGATTTTTTTATGTGTCAGCTATCTTGCCAAAATTTTAGATGTTTATCCTTCAGATCATCCTGGCATCTTTCCCGTGATTCATCACCAACAGCAACAACAACAACCTAGACCTTTCGACAAACATGACCATCAACATACCACTACGACAACTTCATCATCTGAAGAAACCGAATCAGAAACCGATGAAATACCTCGTCAACCCAACGGCAGATTGCGATTCCCTGATGCTTTTCTTCATCCAGCTCCAGTTTCTTCATCATCTGCATCATCTTCTCCTCCACCACCAAATGTCGTACCACAGCAACATCCATCATCTTATGATATGAATGGCCACACCAATGTGCCGTCGACAACATTACCACCACATCCAATGAACGATCGTCATGTGCCCTTTACCATCCCACTGCGTTTCCGCGTTCAGTTGATCAATGAATACGAGATGCCAATTGAGAATTGTGCTCGCATAGTCCAAATTCAAGAGATAAGGTATTACAGCTAATCCCATTATTATAATCCACTACTGACATTTGCATTTATAGGAGAGATCGACGCGTATTCTGTCGTCATTTACTACAACGATTCATAAGAGAATGTGCACAAAAAGACAGTTACATCGGTGCACCATGGCTTGTCAAGGTGAGCATATGAATATTGGATATCGGATGGGAATGATAGGAGCTGATTTGGATCATCATCATCATAGCCTGTTGTTGCTCAACATTATGGAATCGACATGACATTGCCCGCCCATCTCCAAGAAGCACGTGATCTTGCATATGCACACCTGGTCCGGAAACGGAAAGTGATTGAGGAGGATACGATTGAAAAGCGGGCTCGGCAGGATGAAGGGCCATTTCGACGTATGCACATCAAGGAGGAACGATTCCGAGAACAAAAGCGAAAGCCTATACCAGTCAAGTATCCTATTGAAGACTTGGATCTGCCAATTTATCGCAAGGACCCCAACCTCAATTGGGAATTGGTTGACATGTCACCTGACGTATACAATGGTCCCGAGACTATTCCTTATCCAAGCGGTGGCAGAGCAGCACGTCCAATCCCACATGAGAATACCGCTATTGCTGATGATTTATTCGAGACATTCATCTCCGTCTGGTCCTTCCTCAACGTTTTCTCAGATCCACTCGAATTGACCCCATTCAGCATTGATGATTTTGAGCAAGTCCTATGTCAAAGCCCACAGCAACATACCAAAACATCCATCTTGGTTGATAGCAACATTGCACTGCTTAATGCCATTATCAGTGAACGCAATCAGGATTCAGTCAGCGATATTGTGAGCGGGATTACAATGGAGGATTATGTGGATATGTTGGATGAACAAAATGAATCAGGACGATCATCATCGTCGTCATCGTCATCATCTCCTCAAGTGAAGGATACAGCATTTTCACGCTTACGACGAGGCAAAGTTGAACGTGGATGGAGAGATGCCGAGCAATTGAAATTAGGAAAGAATTGGGACAAAAAGGAGATTGGAAGTAACCGGAAAGGATGGGAAACAGCATTGATCGGTTGTCTCAACGATACGGCAACACCCCAATTGATACCTGATCTCGACTTGATTTTACGACATTTGGTCCCCCGGAATAACTCAACAGCCGCGGAACGAGAACGCCAATACCCCACTTTGAGCATCAAGCACAAACTTGCGATTCTCAGTTTTCTGATGGAGGCTGTCAATGAAACTTCAATTATAAAGTAAGCATACAAAGGAAGTAACAGCAAGAGCCATTTGGATGCTCATCAAATTTACATAAGGGACTATATGGAGCAATGTCAAGAACAGCTTACCGAGTTTAGACGACAACGAGTGGAGTTGAACAAAGAAAGCAAGAGCCTGTGAGTAACGTTTTTTGGGATATTGTGCATGCATGATCTAATATATGTTTCCAATGATAGCACTGCACGACGTATAGAACTAGATCGCCGTGATCGTGCGGACAAAGAAGAAAAAGAAGAGGATTCAAGCGAGGATGAGGAATCTGGAAGTGAATCAGAGGGTGATTCTGACACGAACAACGATTCAAGCGAAGACTCGGTACAATCTGATGATAGCGATTCGTAAGTGGCTAGACAGCGATAGGGGAGAAAAGGTCCTCTAACTTTGTTTCGGCTGTGATATATAGGGCAACTCGCAGACGTCATGGTCGTCGCCATCGTTCTCGACAAGAAAAACTTCGACAGAAACAACAGAAACGCAAAGAGCAGGAAGAGATGAGACAGCGACAATTACAAAAGCAGCGTGAAGCAGCCAAAGCTCGAAGCCAAGAATTACGACAAAAGGCTGAGGAGCGTCGTAGATTGGAAGAAGAAGAACGGGCGTTACGCAAAAAGGTATAGATTTACAATGAGCATGGAGATATGTTCAACATAAACTAAGCGTCATATGTACCTGTTAGGAGGAGCAGCTGGAAAAGGATATGCGGAAATACTCTACTTTGCGGATACGACCTTTAGGCCGCGACAGATTTTACAACCGGTACCTGTATATGGACAATATTGGCACATCGAGTACCTATGGCACCGGTCGTTTATATGTTCAGAGCCCAAGTGACGTGGATATCCAAATGATTATGGAGCGTGATCGAAAGGAAGATCTTGCTGAACAGCCATGGGGCCGTGGTGGTGGACGTTGGTTCGTCGTTGAGCTCATGAAGGCCCATGGTTTGGAAAAGGAAAGCTCGTGGTTGGAGGAAAGAATGGACAACGCTGAAGGATGCAGCACAAGTTGGTGGCGCTATTATTCTGAACCAGAAGAGGTAAAAAGACCCTTTTTTATCGAGTTGAGCCACCTGTTAATTGCCATATATAGATCCAACAACTGCTAGCATGGTTGAACCCCAAAGGCACCAGAGAATGCAAGTTGAAAAATGAAATCACAAAACGTCAAAATTATATCATAGAATCAATGAAGAGCAGGATGCAGGTACACGCGAGCAAGGGATAGTTTATGAGATTTGATTCCTTTTCCTGATAAAGTTATTTGCAGGCACTTAGCAAGACGCAACAAACGCCATCCCCGGTACAAACAACACCAAAACGATCATCAAGGACACGATCAAGTGCATCCTAGTGGAGCCACATTTACAATAAATCTAATTCATTTGGATAAACCAATAACAGCGCAACATGTCTTTAATATAACCCGTGCGTCTATTTGTTTGTTTATCTGATATATTTGTGGAGCATAATAAATGACCCGTATAGATCCTGTCCATGCCCTTATTGATCACTCTATACCAACATAGCTTATGTGAAGCGATCCTGGGGGGAGGGGTTGTATGCAGTTACCTAGCATACACAGGAGTGTATCTAAGCAACGTCTATCATGCTTCATTATATGGATTTTTGAGAAAATGTTACTTTTATGATGTACATGTGCTTTAAACGTGATGCTATACGAAAAGTGTTCTTTGTTAATTGCAAGTAGCTAGACGCTAATAGAACCAAAGATATAGAGGGGCGTGTTTGTGTAATAAAGCCGAGAGGGGTAGGACTAGAAAGGATCAATCTTATTGGCGGAGAATGCATAGCAGATCCTGCCGCTATAGTAAGCTCCGCCTGTGTTATATCCACCATGGGGTGGTTTATTCTCATATATGGGTGTGTAGGATAGCGTATGCTGAAAATTGTCATAGATTTGCACTGTATTATGTTTATGTGCTCGTGCTATAGTGTTTACAGTCCACTCTTGGGCATAATGAATGCAGCTTGCAATGAATCAAGCCTCCGTAGCAAACGCTTTGTCATACATCATTACTTTTGAGTTTTTCAATATCTCTGTAATTCAGGCGTTTGAAATTCGGCACTGCCCACTGTGTACCTGCACGTAAACTAAGAAGCTATAATTGTTGAAATAATGACAAAGCAGCTCGATACCATGAGCAAATGATCCATCATTTCAATTCCCCTTCTTCCAATCCAACTTCCCCCTTATTGTCATCAAACCGGAAACCAACCAAGTGATCCACTTCTTGGACATGTGAGCTAATAGTACGGTACTCTAAATATTACGTTGAATCCGGTGTTCATTTAATGGAAGTAAAAGAATAAGGAACGAAGTGAGGGGATCTATGTATCGATAAATATAAAAAGAAACATCTCCAAATGAAGAAGGTATGCGTAAAGCACAGAGGATCAATGGTAGTCATTGTGTCATTGTATCCTTGATTGCATCCGCCAGCATGATCATTGTCATCCAGGATCCCTAACATCAGCAGGGTGATTTGACTCGAGTATTCCAATCGACCCATCCACCCATGGCGCGTCAAAGACAAAAATCCTGTCGTCAATGTCATTCAGTCTCCATCATCCTAAGCCGTATCCATGTGATAAAATCCTCCCTCCTCCTGACGACCTGCCAAGTAACCGAAGCAGCATTCCAGGATTTCTCATCACTGCACATATGATTGGACCTATCCACCAATCCATCCTTCTCCCATAGCCATTAGATCTCCAATATGTTGATAGAATGAACCTGGGTGATCGCTGCTGATATGCTTCCTTTTCCATCTTGCTCTTCGTCTATCTTTCTTAGCCATTTTCCATCACAGTTCACCCTGGTGAAGATTGCTCGTATTGACCTGTGCTTCAAAGCTGATATGGAATCATCCAGATAAGCTCGTATGTATTGAAGAGAGTTGCTACAGTAAATAAAGCTGCGTCTATACAATGACTATCTACTATTTACGTGAAAAGGCTAGAAGTAACTTGAGGCAATGGAGCTAAGACCTTGATCACAGTAACTGCTGTTCAGTTTGGTCACGGCAGAGGAGTGTGTAAGAGCGAGTGTTATAGTAGGGTGAATGCTGTTTGAGACTATGGAGTAAACATCTCGCTAAAAACAACTGCTGCAATGAATGCTGTTATACTCGGTCGTGGTAGAAGAGTGCACAAGAGAACGTGCAGTGTCAAGAAACGAGAGTGTTGTCGTGGGTGCACACGCCATGCAGTTGCTATTCAGTCGAAGTCTTTCGGATCAAGGCTATTGTAGGATCGACATGATGGGTTGAAGCAGCACAATCGTTCGCAGGTTGTGGTTGTACTTGAATGCATCAACAGTTGAGAATGGGAAGAAGAGGGAAATAAAGTGGGAGTGGAAGAGGTGGAAATTAAATCTGTCAGGCAGTCAGACATATCCATGTACACTGATATCAATGCATGATATTGGGATTGCCTCTCTCAAACCTGAAACTTTCACACAATATGCTTTACGTCATGCTGAACAACTTTGTATTAATAAAGAACCCACACTTCATTTGAAAATTTCGAAAGGGAGAGCATAATGTGGGGTTTACTATGACGGCGGGAAATTGGGAAAGCGCCGGATTTATGAAAAAGTCAATTAGTATGTAGTTTCTTGGGATTCCCCATCTCGCACTTGAAACTTGGTCAGAAGGTACTCTCGCACATGCTGATCAACTTCATTCATTTAAAAGCCGCATGGTTCATTATGAACATTTTGAATGCGGGCCAGCCCAAATTTAGGGAAAAGTACGGTCAGCGCTCCTGTTCGCCGAGATTGCCCACCTCGAACCTGAAACTTTCACACAACACCCTTTCGACCACGCCGAGCAATTTCGTTCCCATAAAGATCCCAGAGTTCATTATGAAAACCTTGAATGTGGGAGAGACGACGAATGGATGGTAACATAAATAGGGTGCGCGCCGATATTGCCCACGGCGACGTCGAAACTTGGTCAGGAGGTGCTCTCAGTCATGCTGATCAACATCGTTCTTATAAAGCCTTTACACATCATTATGGACATTTGGAGAAACAGGCACCTTCATGTTTTCCCTATGCTGTAACCATAATGCTATATGGAGAGTGGTGTTTGTTCATTGTAAAGTATCATCCAAATGAGCTGTGTTACACAAACACGTCCCTCTGCATCTTCCGCTCTATCAGGGTCTACCTACTTGACAATGAGCAAAGGCCACCTTTCATATAGCATCATGGTTACAGCATATGTAAAACACAAAGATGTCCATAACTCAAAATTCTACAATGAAACGTGGGTTCTTCAATCGAACAAAGCTGTGCGGCGGGGTCAAGCGCACCTTGTGTAGAAGTTTCACGATCGTCGTGGCCAATCTCAGATTCACCCAATGTCACCACCAGCCAAAGTGAAATCAGGTCGACCTCTTGAATTTTTTTTTTCGACTTTGGCTGGTGGTGACATTGCGAAATCTAGGATCGACGAGCTCGATCGTGAAACTTGCACCCAAGGTGCGCTTCAACC
>JNEU01000873.1:0-43504 GCA_000697475.1 Lichtheimia corymbifera B2541
CCAAATATAGGGGAGACGATGGATGGGCGGGAACGTCCCCGAGAATGCCCACCTCCCATCGTGAAACTTGGACACATGGTGCTGTCGACCATGACGATTATTTTTGTTCTCATAAAGACCTCACGCTTCCTTATGAAAATGTTGACAAACAAGTATCTTTATGTTTTACATATGCTGTAAACGTGATGGTGTTGGTTTTTCCTACTGGATGGTGTCGATTGCATTAACGGAAAGATCAAAAGCTGAGTGAAATGGCACGTGGTGGCTACACAAACGCGTCCTTGGCAGGTTGCTGCACAATAGATGATGATTGCTTTTAGGAAGGTACATAAGTAAACAACACCCAATAATGAAGGTGTGGGTCAAGGTATGTGTATTACGGTAATAATGGCTCCACATCACATTTGGATGTAGGAGAAGGTCGACTTGCATAAACCAATTTTAATTAAGAGGGGCAGGTTGGATGATAGTAGTGTTTGAGATGAAGATGAGCATGGTCAATGATGGATGAATGCAGAATGACATGGGATGGCCAATAAGAGTTGATGAGGTCGAATCTTGGTGCGCCGCGCGTAGTAATTCCAAGGGCCACCCCACCACCTGTTGCTGGGCAACGCTCGCTTTCACCTTTGAATTTCGAGCTCAGACTAAAATATTTGCATCGCTCGACGATCAACACACGCACACACACCTTTGACTGCAGTGATTATACTTAAGAGGATCTACCGCGAACTCAATCCTTGTCATGGGCCCTATCAGTCAACGGAAATGTAACATCTTTTAAAGAGTGTTTGTTCTGTCTTGATGCCATGTCAACAAAGGAATTGCTTGGTGAGCGCAAAATTCAAAACGCTTGATATGAGCAGTAAAGGACATACCACTCCCCGTTTTTATTGGTATCGAAGAATAAACCGCTTGGTTATTGAACGTCAATTATGCTATACATATTAGGGACTCGATAAGATTGGATGGATACTTTTTACCGTGATCGAAACGCGAAGCGAACAACTTGTCTAGATGATGGGTGATAGTTTTACCTTAGTCGTCAGCATTAGTCTTATGGATGGGATCATGGATCAAATAAATGGAAGTATTGAGCGTTGTTTATGCATGGATTTCGTGATGACATTGAATGTGCCTTTTACGACAATCGATCGTAGATACTCAAACGGCGGAATCGTTTGCCACAACCGAAGGTGATAGCGACAATATGACTTTTTTAAAAGAAAGGGTGTATCCCTTAATTCTCGATGGCAAAATGCCGTATCACAATCGACATCGAGAGTGGGGATGGAGCCGCCTACGTTCCCTATGCATTATGAAATAGGGTGATGAATTCGTGTATCGCTCCACATTATGAGTGAGATGGCTGATACCGAGTTGCCTAGCAACGCCTCAACAACGACATGCAGCAACTGCTTCATTTTGATCCATTTTCGACTTGGCATGTGATTTATCCACCCTCTTTGTCTATTCTAGACTCCTTGATTCCATCCGCTGCACTCGATTACCTTATCACGGTGTCATGACTGGGATTGCTATCATCGTTGTTGAGAATGGATTATTAATCGTTCGTCCGTGCTAGATGCATTCGTTTTCCCGGAAAAGTGGTTTCTACTACAATGCTTTTCCCAAAATGGGAGCTTTTTACCGAATCAGTAATGCGACGCAAAGAACAAATGTCGTTTCCCCGCCTTCCGATAAACGTCAATTGTTGATATAGCAACAACATTAACCTTGGATACGATGATTCTTATGTGCGTTTTATTGGTAGTTTAATAGATAAATCATATGGTCTTTGACGATTGGGAAGAGCACTTTCGAAAGGAAAGGTTGATTGAATATATTCATGCTGCCGAAGAACCGGAGGAAAAGCAGTTATGCGCAGGGTGTGTGTAACGCATGTCACGATCATGATGTGTGCGTGGGGTAGGGGCGATCGTACTGGCACACACATATAGATCTACTTGTTTATCTCTCGCTCTTTTTTTTTATTTTTCTCTCACGCGTTAAAGCGTTCTCTTATTCACTGCCTCATGTCAACCAAGATGGCATCGGATCGTTCGATTCTTCCGAAACAACGGCGACGACGCCATGGTGTCATTGCTGCCTCCATTGCCTTGTTTATTACGACTTCGTTGTATCTGACTTCCCAACTACCTTCTTTGGAAGATGGATTTATCTCACACCATGACAAGGTTGTTCCGCCGGGTATTGGGCATGCATCATTTGAATATGGTCTTTCGCAGTGTGAATCCATCCTTGAAGAGCCATCTCCCTCCATTGACAACATTTCAAGAACCAATCCACGTGCCACATCCAACAGCACCTTACTGATCAAGAATGGCCATCTCTGGTTAGGCGATCGTTATGTGGATGGCGATTTGCTTGTACAAGACGGTGTGATACGCGATATAGGAAGAGGGGATCATGATCAGGTTCAAGTGGACAAGGTGATCGATGCTGATGGTCGCGTCGTTACTCCTGGAATCGTTGACATGCATTCGCATATGCTGGTGGAAAGCTTTTATGAACTCAATGCGGTCGTTGATAATAACGAAATGACGCAGCCGACGACACCGTTTGTATGTGGAATAATGGTATGGCTTTTCTATACATATTATCTAATGATTTCTTCATAGGTTCGAGTGATTGATGCTATCAACCCCGGTGATCCAGCATTGAAAGTAGTTGCAAGTGGCGGTGTTACTACCTCGTTGATACTTCCTGGATCTGGAAATCTTATGGGTGGAGAAGCGGCCGTGGTTAAGCTAAGACCTATGCCTACATTATCAGGAGAAGACATGCTTGTCACCGCCAATGCTCCAAAAGATGAACTTGTATGGCGTTACATGAAGATGGCGTGTGGTGAGAATGCTTTGAAGCAAGTTATAATTTGTGTGTGATTGAGTGTGTGGGAAGTTCGCTGACAATGCAAGTAGTTTCTACGGCCGTATCCGGAAGGAGATGCCAAAGACACGTGAGTGGGGATCATGACAAAATATCTACATGGTTACTGAGATTGGTTTTCATCAAATGTGTAGGGATGGGAGAGGCCTACCTTTTCCGGAAGCGTTTCCAGGAAGCTCATGCATTGAAAAGAGCTCAAGATGATTGGTGTGAAGCTGCCATACGATTGAATTCGACACATGCTGGATGCAAAGGCCGTGTGCGATTGGATGAGCCTTTCCCAGAGAATTTGGACTTGGAAAGCTTGGTAGCACTTATGCGGCATAAGGTTAAGCTGAATGTCCACTGCTATTTGCCTCAAGACATTGAAGCTATGGTGCGTCATTCCTTGGAGTTTGATTTCGATATTGCTGCATTCCATCATGCATTATCAGCTTGGCAAGTACCCGATATCATTAAGCGAGCCAAGACCAATATTACTATTGCAACATTTGGAGGTATGTGGTATGATGATTCGCTTCCTTGTATATTATATGCTGATGTTTTATTATAGACATGTGGGGATACAAGGTAGGATAATGGGATCGGAAACGTACGAGTATAACAAGACGACTGATATGACTTTTTGTATCTTACAGCATGAAGGATGGGACACCAACGTGGAAGCTCCAAGTATTTTGACCGAGGCAGGTATCCCTGTTGCGCTTAAAAGCGACCACCCGGTGACAGATGCAGTAAGTATCGAATCGTCAGCACTATATGACCAGTGATTAACATAGTGTCATAGCGGGATTTGATGCATGAAGCACAAAAAGCATACCATTATGGATTTAGCGAGCATGATGCACTCAAGGCAGTGACCAGCGTACCAGCTGCAGCATTAGGGTTGGATTATCGAATTGGAAGGTGAGCTGGCTATTATCATCATCATCATGATCCTACACTCATACATCGTACTGATACGCTATGTGTGGTGATTAGCATTGAAGTGGGCAAAGACGCTGATCTCGTGATTTGGGATCATCATCCCTTGACACTGGGTGCACGTCCCAAGCATGTTGTTATCGATGGTATGGAGCTCGAATTCGACACCTCATGGGCCAAACATGTCGACGAGGAAATTCAAAAGCCATCAAGCAATCAAGATGAAATGCGTGTACAAGCATCGGATCATTCGCTACCTCCCAAACCAGCAACCTCCATGCATGTCCATGATACAAAGACTGCTTGTGCACCGGATGTGGATACATTTATGTTACGGAACATCAGTCGATTGTATGCAGGTCCTGATCAAACTATTGATGGTCCTATTGAATTGGCAATCAAAGAGGGTCGAGTAACCTGTATCAGCACCAGTTGCATCAATGACGAGAAAGCAGCGGAATTCGATCTCAATGGGGGTGTCGTCATACCTGTAAGATATTATTTATTTGATATGCCTTATATTCCAACTCTAATAATGGTCTTGTCTCTTAGGGTATTCTTCTTGCTGGTGCACCCATGGGCTTGACAGAAATCATTTCTGAGCCAGCGACATTGGATGGCTATGCAAAGCATGACTTGTTCGATAAGGACCTGCATCGAAAAATGTCTCGTGCTGCTTATGGTCTCCAATTCAATGGGCTTCATATGCAAAAAGCGTTCAGAGCTGGTATCACTACCGCTATATCACAGCCATTGATCGATGGGGATTATACTCTTGCTGGTGTTTCCGTTGCCTTCCATACCGGTGTGCAAGATACAGGTACATATGATTGCTTATAAAGATACCATGGATGACTCATTGAGAGATATCTATCTAATATGTAGCCTATGGCGTGAGTGATGCCTTTGTTGAAAGAGAAGCAGCTCTCCACTTTACTATTAGCCACTCTGCCACGGCCAAACTTACCGTATCTCAGCAAATCGCAGCCATTCGAGATGTTGTTACACGCCCTGATCCTCTGTTTTCACGTGCTTATAATGGAGAAATACCGGTGGTTGTTGAGACTGACAACAAGGACGAGATTGCATCCATTGCGCGATTAAAAAAGGAAGAGCTGCCTCAGACTCGATTTGTCATTTTGGGTGGTGCTGAAGCACATTTGGCAGCCAATGCACTTGCTGATGCCGATATCCCCGTGATATTGAAACCAGGTCGCTGTTATGGTAAATCATGGCAGGCTCGACGATGCTTGTATGGCCCGCCTCTTACATCCGATTCGGTCTTGGACGTATTGATTGCGCATGGTGTACGTGTAGGTCTTGGTAGCACTGATCCTGATGATGGTAGTGCACGCAACATGATCTGGGAAGCTGGATGGAATCTTGCTCATAATGCCAACCTGACTCAAGAAGCAGCTGTCGGTTTGGTCACGTGGAACTTGGCCCACATCTTTGGATTGCAAGATCAAGTAGGATTGATTCAAAAAGGACATCAAGCTGACTTTGTTGCTTACAATGGCAACCCATTCGAGTTTGGTACTCGCGTCCAAATGGTTTATGGAGGTGCCTATCCCGGTCCCTTATGTTTCCCCAAACAAGTATAAGCACACACGTCATGAATAAATGTAACGTTTTATATATAAAAATGTCAGTAGAATGGTATTGGGAGTGAGAGCATAGTCAATCTAGAAAACACAACAAAAGGGGAAGCGGTGTACAACGCCAACAACAAAAGGAACGAGAGAAACAAAGAGGCATATACAAAAAAAAAGGAAGCATGGTGGGGGTGATGGGTGGTTTACATTACAAAGAGAGGGAGATATAAAAAGAGTGCATATCGATTATGACCAAGAGTGCTGATGAGGATGATGATCATGATCCATCGCATTCATCGAAGGTGGTGTTGAAGAAGAAGTTGTTGTTGTTGTAGCAGCGGCAGCAGCAGCAGCAGCGTGTTGCATAAAAAGTAATTGTTGTAATTGTTCGGGAGTGAGTGATGATAAGGATGGATGATGAGACAACTCGCTGTTATATGAAGCAGGAGAACCAAAGGTGGTTGGGTTATTACTGTTATCAGCCATCATTCCCATCCATGATAAGCTCGTTGTTGGAGCACTTCCCACTGTAGGCATGACCGAAGATGCTGCTGCTGCTGCTGATGGTGGATGTTGAGGTAAACGCTGTTGTTGGCTGTTTGGAAGAATATTCCTTGATTGTTGTTGTTGTTGTTGGGGCAATAGCATATGCCTGAATCGATCACTTGCAGACATGGATTGATTAGGCATGGATCCCGAAATCATGATAGCTGATGATGATCCCGAAGGCTCTTCCTTTTCTTCATTGCTCAATGAATGGCGACGTTGTCGTTTCGTGGATGCTGTGCGATGTTGAGCAAAGACAATCGGTCGTGATGTCGTTGTAGTAGGAGATGATGTAGTGTCGGTAGCAATGGGTTGCATGGAAACCTTGATACCACCATTGGGAGCAATATTAATCATGCCTGTACCACTGGAACGCTTTCCAATAACACCCATCGTAGATCCTTGTGATGCATTGGCACCGCTGTTGATGGTGGAGGATCCAGGATTGGCTTGAAGAATAGCCTTTCCCTTTGTTGGAGCCGCACTTGATCCATTCACGCTACCATTGCTGTTATTATTATTATTGTTGCTGCTGCTGTTGTTGTTGGCTCGATTCATTCCATCCCCGTTACGATTTGCACTCGATGCACCACTACGATTGCGTTTCTTGATAACATCAGTTTTAAGACTCAATGGGCGAACGACACCATGTAACTTGAGAAATAGACCACAAGCGTTACACAATGGTTGTCCTTCCGGATTACGACGCCAGAGTGGTGTGGTGGTTGTAGCACAATTGGTACAGACCGTCGTTGATCCTTCCTTTTTCGAGCCATCATCAGACTTTTTGTTGCTCGCTGAAGATGACGGCTTGTTGTTGGTGACTTTGGGTGAATGAATGGGTTGTTGACCTGGTTCAGAAGTAGCCAATGGTGGTGGCGGGGGTGTTTGAGGAACAATGGGTCGCGGAACTATAATGAAAGAATGAGAAACATTGCATTGATATCAAGGACAAAGCACATACCTGATGATGATGTCACAGGAGTATGAAATGAATCATTCGAATGCGCAGTGGCAGAGTTTTGACCAGCAATAAGGGATGATAACATGCTTGTTTCCACTCCAGGAGACGTAACGGAACCATGACCAGTAGCAGCAGCATTGTTTCCACCCGCATAATACATTGAGAGTAAATCTTCAAAGCTCATTGCACCTGGATGAATACCGCGACTAGCAGCGGCAGCAGCTACAGCAGCAGCAGCAGCATCCAAATTCATGGAAGCAGGATGATGAGACGTAGAATTGGCATTATTGAGAGTTGATGTTGGAATCAAAACAGGATGTGAAGACCGCGCCTGCGAGGTCTGATGAGTGTTGATATCATTTGTTGCGTTGGTAGTGGTAGAAGTAGTAGTAGTAGTAGGATGATGCGGGTGTTGAAGTAATAAGCTTTGACCATGCATTGAATTGACATGATGATATGCTGGCATTGAATGGCTGAGAAAGTTATTTGTGTCGATAGAACCTGTTCCTGAGAAGGGTGAGGTGGGTTCATGATAATGGTGATCTTGTTCCATATCTGAATCGGTTGGCATGTCAACAGGGATAGTGATGCTGTTGCTATTGTTGTTGCTAGGTGCGGTTGCTAGCGTAAAATAAGATCCGCTATTGTCCGTAACCTGTTTTTGAAGCAATACAATGATTAATCATCCACGCCCCGTTGTATCATTATCAGTCAACTTACACTTTGGGGTGATGCAACGTGGGACGGAGATGACGGAGCCGCGGCCGATGATGATGATGATGTTGCACGAGTCGAGCCGTACACAAACACGCTCTTATTTCGTGGATATTGTTGAGAAGGATGTCTATTTTGCCTTGGTGTTGCAATGCCAGGGCTACCCGATCTTTGGAATGGAGGACCTCCACTAAGGAAATCAATCATGTACGGTGGTGCTGATGATGATAAAAGTTCAGTGCTATCATCTGGAGCCGGTGGTGAAGTGGCATGACTTGTAGAAGAGGGTGATTCCAAGGACTCGGTAGTATCCATATGCTCGTCTCCTTTTTCTGAACGTGGTGTGGATGGAGACGACGACTTTAGCTTGTGTTTGTTGAGCGTCATGGCCATCATTCGCCACGTCAAATTCTCCATGCGTGAGGCATTAGGCAAGGTGTCCTTTGCCTTGGTATATAACCGCCATACTTGGGTTGCAAGTGGGTCCTTTTTGCTGCTGCCGGTACCATTTTCAGAGGAGTCGGAATCGCTGTCATTGTCGTCGTCCATGGCATTGGGAGACTTTGGTTTTTTGGGTGGAAATAAAGAGTCGGACAAGAGCGTGGCTGCCACACCGGAAGGTGTTGAAGGCGACAATGCAGTCAGCTCTTCTTCAAAAGGCTTGTCAATCGAGTTTAAACGTAGGTTGGGCTTTTCCGAATGATCCATGGGAACATAACGATTCGTAGCGTGTTTATTGAGAGTGGAGACGAGTGGTATAGAAAAAGAGAAGAAAAAAAGAGGAGAAAGATGTAATTCAACTATGGTAGCCTGCTTTCTTTCGGATATGTCGTATAAGGAAGCTTGGAGCACACGCACAAATCATAATCATGCGGACTTTTTTTCCAGCCTTCCACTCTCACTATTCAATTGTCGTGTGCGTGACTCAGGACAATCCTTTCTGCTGTATGGTTGAGTCTCATTGCAATACAATGACCCCTAAACACAAACAACGGAAACCTATTCCCATCTCATGTTTATCCATACAATAAATCCAACTTGTTTCAATGCTTTGGTTTTATTATAATCCCATGGTTGATATAATAAAGTTGAGTGTGATGATCGGCTAATCGATAATACTGCTGGAGATCTAGCGTGATAAGCAACTGATCTGAGAAAAAAAAAGAGAGGCTGGGAACGAGTTAAAAGTAAGGGAAATCGTAAGCACAGCACATATGGGGTCTAGTCGGCTCGCAGATTGACAAGCAGTACAAGTGGGCGATCAAGTCGCCGATAAGTTATCACAGAGACATCACACGCAGCACATAGTTGACATGCATCCATATATATATACTACAATTGCCAAATGGTGTTTCCGTGGGAAAGCTTTGATCAAAAGTGGCATTAGCAGATCCGGATGTTTTTAACTTGTCGTCCGGTTATACTGGCCACTCTACCACATTACGGAAAAAATACCTGCATTGAGGATTTCCCCGGGATCTCCGACGACAGGGCAACAACAAAAAAGGATCGTTATGCTGGTCCTCATGTTGATGAGTGATAAAAAGGGATCATGTCATATCACCATTTTATCTCCCATACGGTCCATCCATGTCTATGGGTAAAACTCAATTTTGTACATGTGTTGCCAAGAGTTTTTATCATTTTTCTATTTTTCTGTCTTGGATCGATGCCATTGGTGTCACCATTTTTCGGACCTGGGGGTGGGGGTCCACAATGACAGGTACAAACTTACAAACATCATTTACTTCTCCCAGCCAATGACAGGTGGAGATGATCATCCCAGTGACAATGTACTTTGTACTTTTCGATAAGGTTTTGATCCTTATAAAGATACAGGCATTAAGCACAGCATCAAACTCAAAAGCCATTGTACATACCAAATCCCTTTTAAATCGCCATTGTCCATACTTGATTGCGCACCCTTTGATGCGGTTCATGATGCAACCTTTAATCACCGAAAGATCGGATGAATTTTCATCATCGCCCTCTCCAGGAGGGATTGATTTTTCACATGTTTTCTTCCGTTCATATTAGCCATGTGAATATGAAACATGGGCAGTCATCATTAAACTTTGCATTATCCTTGTTAAGTGCATAGGGTATCATGTTTTGAAGTATACGTGATGGAAGTTCCTTTTGCGATGTTGACAAATCGATCATTTGCTAGTCAATAATGTTCACTGTATCCTTTAGCAAAGTTGGTCCTTGAGAGGATGTAAGCGTATACGGGATGGCAAACATTGCAAGCAAGCGTGCTTACGAGATGCATCATCTTCCAAACCCCCCACAAGAATAGAGTCAATTTCAAGCCGAATGTATGAAAGGTTCATTGTTATAAAATGTCAAGTGGCAAATCGACCTGGTCCGTCGACCCGTCTACTGTTGTAGTATTGATCTAGCGAGCCAAGGATGAAACAACAAATTGTTGGATATATGAAATGTATATAAAAGTCATTAATGCAACAAGTGCAGACAAAACGTGGGGTATGTACGTGATTGCATAGTCAATCTTCTCCGAAATTATGCTTTAATACGAGGGACAAAATATGCATTACTTGATTTACAAAGGAAACGGCATTTTCATATATGTCATGAGTGGGATCAAACAAGTTACAAATGCTGATTTGGTGTTACGTAGAGGAAACGATAAGGGTCATGATTGTATGGAAGGTCGTTGATTGTCGAGTACTGCAGCGGAGGGATTTTAGAACGCGCGCTTTCAAAGTCTAAAACAGTAACAAGCTCGGAACACGAGTCTGTGCCCTTTCTCTTCTCGTCCAAGCACGCAAAAGGTTGGGTCCTACTACTCGATAACACTCGATTTCGTAAGTATGCAATGGCGTCGTTGGTAAAGCGATTGTCGTCGAACTCACCATGTTTGCTGTAGTCGAATATATTCCCCCCATCTCAGCGTACCTGGTCATTTGTATTTCAACAACGCCAAGAAGGTGCTCATGTCTGAACAATCGATACCCCATTCTGGAGGGTTATACTCGACGGATGAAGACGGCAATGCTAGTCGTACCTCTGAAGGTCATACAGTCTCTATGAACAACGCGCAAATGCCGAGTGTATGTAAAAGATGGATATATGTATAGATGTAAGAGTGATCGGCTGACATAATCTATTGCCATAGCAACAAACATCGTATTACCATGAAGGAGGAATGGTAATGCCGTATCCACCCAACAACAACAATGGAGAAGGAGGGGGATATCCACCACCTTATCCACCAAGAAATGCAGCACCACCACCATTGCCACCTCGTGATCCTCGGGATGATCAACGATGGATGTCTTTCCCACAAGCACCAGGAGGAGGTGGAGGTGGAGGAATGCCAATGCCTGCTCCTCAAATGTATCCACCATCGTCAGCAGGTCCAATGCCATATCCACCACTATCAAATACTGCTATGTATCCACCTCAACAACAACAGCAGCAACAACCCTTGTATCCTCCACGTACTCCAAGTGCTCCTTATCGTCCAGAGTCACCTTATCCACCACGTCCATCATCGCCTTATCAACATCAGGAGAAGCATGGATTGCAACCACCCAATGACAATGATTATCGCAGTTCTCCATCATCGGCACATACATCACCTCATTTATCGCCTCACATGTCACATCCAGATGCAATGCCAACACCATTATGTCCACCTCGTCCACATCATCATCATCATCAGGAACCAACTCAACCACAACAACACATGTATCCACCTCCTGTACCATCACCTTCCATTTCATCCGAGATGCTTATGCCTAATCCACCCAACCATCCTCCTCCTGCTGCTTCTTCTTCTCCATCATCATCACCCGCCATGCCAATGCCAATGCCTATGCCCATGCCAATGCCAGGTGGAAATCGATATTATGCATTCCAACCTCAAATCTCGTATCCACCTCCTGGCTATGCTCGTCCACCAGCTCAAGATTTTATCAGTCGTTTCAGATCATCCACTGTTCAACCCTCTTCAGTGTTGGAAGCTGAGCATGCTGCAAGAAAAGAGCTTCGAGAACAGCTACTTCGTAAAGATAGCACAAGACAACATGCCACGGAGGATTCAAGTGATGAAGAACAAGAAGATGAAGGACGACTTGAGAGCAAACCTTTACCACCTGCTCCATCTGAACAAGATGCAGTCTCCCCAGGATCCGATGACGATGATGATGATGATAGGGTACTTTTTGAGTCGACTGATCCAGCTCTACTTTCTGTGGTCGCCAAGATGTTTGCAAGGAGTATCAAGGAGGTGGTTCGCTTGCGTCAACTTAGTTTTACCGATGAATATCCTGATGCATTCACGGGTCAAGAAGCCTTGGTAAGTAGTCGTAGCTGGGATTATATGGCACCATCACTGACAAGATGAATAGGATACAATGACACAACTTTTGCAAAGCCAATATCCAGGAAATGAACACATGCGGGAATACTGTTTGGGATTATTGACAGCCTTGCACAATTCTTCACCCAAGCGACTCTTGGTGTCTGTGGATCCCTTCAACAAGATCAAACGACACATTGTACAAGGTTCAGCTGAAGAGACTTTCCAATTGAAGAGCACTCGTATCGTTGGTGTTTATACTCCCATGACTCGCTGTTATGTGAAAGGATGTAGACCTGGTGAAGGTTGTTATGCACCCCGTTGTCCCAACAAGGCCAGTGTACAAGAACAGGAGACTGAGGTAGAAAAAAAGTTGACAGGCTCATCTCTATACAAACTGGTATTGATGGATGATATTAGGATGCCTTGGCAAGAAGCGTCTCCCAGAGAACCATTGCGCATAGTGAAGGGGTAGGTGGTATAAATACATATATATATATGTAGGAGATTTGACTAAGAGCCATGGTCATGGATAGATGCAAGTGGCGGAGACATGGGGACAACGCATGGATCCAGAATTTTATCAATCTGTGGACAAGCGTGAACGTGATCGTCAAGAGGCCATCAATGAAATCATTTATGGTGAAGAGCAATATCTCAAGGATCTCGAATTGCTACGTGAGGTGAGCAGGATACCTATATGCCATGAGGATTCTACTTTTTATTGATGAAGCAACAACCATGCAATAGGGAATTATTGATCCATTGAAAGAATCTCAAGTGATTGATGAAGCCGAATGGGAATTCTTTGCACGAGATGTGTTCAACAATCATGCCGAGTTAGAGCAGCTCAGTATCAATCTCTTTAACGATTTGTACGAGCGATTCAAGGAACATGAGGATGGATGTATTCCTGGCATTGGTGATATTTTGCTCAAGCACTTTGACCATTTCCGTGATCCCTATGCTCTCTATGTCCCCAATGTCAATCTTGCCGAGTATATTGTGGCCGACTTGAAGCGATCCAATCCAGCCTTTAATGAGTTCTTGGCAAGCCGACTTTCCGATCCGCGACTCAACAGACAACCTTTCCGACACTTTTTGCTTCGACCGGTGCTGCGTTTACCACGCTATCCACTTTTGCTGCAAGCCTTGATGAAAAAGACCGACAAGGAGGATCCTGAATACGAGATACTTGCTCAATGCAATGAAAAGATTGCTCAGGTGTGCAAGCTGTGTGATCAACTCACCGCCACAGTCAAGACGCGTGTTGAGATCCTTCTTTTGAATAACGCACTTACGTGTCGTCAAGGCGAATTTTACGACCTCAAGCTCACTGATCCACAACGCAAGATTTATTATCGTGGCGACTTGAAATTGGAAAACTTGGGTCTTGACATTGGTGAAAAGTTCATCCACATGATTGTATTTGACCACATTGTGCTGCTTACCAAAGCTCGCAAGACAAGTGATACCACTGAATACAAGATTTGGCGTCGCCCCATCCCATTGCAAATGTTGCACGTCCAAGGCATCGAGAACGATTTTATGTTGCCATCACAGCTATCCATGACGAGCAGTTCAACATATGCCAGCTTGAAACCATCCCTCACCATGCGTAGTGAAAACTTGTCACTTGTCCTCACCCATCCTGGTCGTCATGGAGAGACGTACTACTTGCAGTGTGCTAATCAGCAAGAAAAGGACCAATGGCTCTTTGCTCTCAAGCAAGCACGTAGTGATCTCAAGCAGCTGGTGGATGCATTCAATATTATCAGCATGGAGAGCACCTTTTTCAGAGATTATGGTGCCTCTTCTACCAGTGAAGGCTGTGGCAAGGTCACAAGTACCGTGCCATTTGGTAAGCGTGCTTCTTATTGTATACATAATAAGCTTCTTTTTTATTTACATTGTTACATTATCTAGTGACCGAGAACAATGTCGAGATGCTGGCTATAGGAACAAGTGTGGGTGTCTACTTTAAGCCATTAAAGGGTGGACGTGCCCGGCCAATCCTCTCTTTGCGGAATGTGACACAACTGGGTGTGATGCAGAAATATCAGATCCTCTTGGTACTTGCAGGTAACACAGAATTTCGTCTTGCATGATTGTGCGGACAAACAACTTATAGGATTTTAACCTGTAGATAAAATGCTATACGCTTATCCATTGGACGAGCTTACTTCTCCCAAAAACAGCAAAGCACCCGACCGGTTAGCTCATGAAATAAGCGAGCCCGTTCACTTTTTCCAAACCGGTGTATGTCATGATGTCGAACTTTTGGTCTATGCCAGACAAAAGACAGTGTACACCATTTTCACAGCTCTCAAGCCTATCCGTTCTATTGGATCCGAAAGCCGATCGCGAGGCATTAGTCTTGGCCATCGAGGATTCTTCCGCAGTCATAGTACCAAATCCCCTTGGTTCCAAGATTACAAGGTATTGTATTTTTTTATCATCCGATAGGAAGATGGTGATGATGCTGAGGTGGTTGTTTTTAGGAATTCTCGGTAGGAGCTCAAGCTGTGAATATCCATTTCTTGAAATCCAAATTTGCTGTGGTGTGCGACAAGGCCTTTGAAATCATCGACCCTGAAGATTTGAGCAGCTCTCGCAGTATCCCCAATGAGCAAGATCCTCAATTTGACTTTTTGGAACAAAGAAGCGATGGATTGAGACCTTTAGCCATGTATCGTATGCAAAGCAAGTTCCTGTTGTGTTACAACAAGTTTGCATTTTACGTCAACAATCGTGACCAATCATTGGTTCCGCGTGACGAAACGTAAGTCAAAGAGTAGCGGCAGCAAGGAGCAGCAGCAGCAGCGTGGGGAGGATCGGGTACATTGGGGAGAAAGGCTTATGCGGTTTCAGTGAACTGACACCATGCATGTACATGTATAGATCGGCACTATTGTGTGAGTGGGAAAGTCACCCCGACAACATTGTATATCATCACCCCTATGTGATTGCCTTTGATCAGCGATTTATTGAAATACGACATGTGGAAACTGTAAGTATGAGAAAAAAAATGATGATGGAATGAATGTGGTGGTTGATAGGTGATATTTTAGGGTGATCTTGTTCAAATGATACCAGGCAACGATGCTCGTTTAACGCACTATAATGGAAATGGATATCTTGTCGGAGAACCATTGGTCATCCATGGTTGCATTGTGCATAGTAGAAACCAGCAATTCCAAGACGTCTTTTACCTGGAGCCTAACAAAGAACTGGAGGAACAACAACAGCAACAGCAGCAGCAGTAGACTATTATCTATAATAACGCCCTTAATATAAAGGATAGCACAAATTTCATTTTGACTTTTAAATGATGCCCGCACAGACACACTTTTATTTCTCTGGTTTCAAATCAAAAATTACAAAAGTGCTGCTACTGGAGTTACACATGAATCAATCTCCGCATACCATATGATTTGGGGGAGTAAATGAGAAAGTACACCTGCTCTTTTATCATTCATGATTCATGAATAGCAACTTTGGGCTTGGCTTTTCTTGCCTGGAGGTGCATGGGGGTTGTATTTTTTTAAAGCCAAGAGGAATAGGATTGAGATATGACGAGTATGGGTGCACAATGGCTTAACAAGCTCACACCTATTGTTGGGCCTTCTTGTAACAATTACAACAGAATTAGGGAAAAGATCAATTGTCGTATTGTGTCATGAGATGTAATGCTGAGCATGAATATGGAGATGCATCCCATGTGGCTGGTGGTGATGATCAGATAATATACACCACACACAAGCACGTCTTGGCAACAATGAGAATGTCCAAGTCATTGTGTTTCCCCCAAATGTAATATAATACTTTAGTGGATTGAGCGGGAATATAGATTCGATCACCTGAGCAGCGATCGCCAATTGCATCATGAAAACACATTTTATATCTTAGTGTATGTCTCAGGCAAGAAAGGGAAGAATATTCCCGCCGCTCGTCATTGATATTACCACTTTACAAGCATATGGTTGATTCGCACACACGCACACAGTTATAAACCATTGTGATTGGTCTAACGTTTATCATCATTCCATTCGCCTGGCAATTACACACACGCACACACATGAATTCCCATACCCCCAAGTGATGATGAAACATATGATGGGTTACCCCTGGAATGTCGATAAAGCAGACTATCGTGGTAGTAGTAGTAGTAATGAGAGAAGCGAGGGTTGAAAACAATCCCATCCATCGGCGTTTCGAGTTGTCTTTTTCGGGAATAGTGTAAAGTGTGTAACATGGTGCTTCACAAGGAATCAGACCATCCTTCTGTACAATAACCTTTTTTGCTCACCGCCCATTTACTTTCCCTTTTCCCACTTTTGCCTTCCAGTAACACTTTCTTTCCCGCCAGTACCCCTTTATACCACGTTCACTACCATCACCACCACCTCGGCATGACAACTGTAGCCTATGATTGGGTCCAGGTGGTGCATCCCGACTCAAAAGACATTTATTTCGTTAATCCTGTAAGCAGATGGGCCTCATGTCGACTCTCCTTCTCCTCCTGTTACTCAACCCCATTTGCTCTATAGACCACCGGTAAATGCTTGACAGACAAGCCCGAACAAGGGATAATGTAAGGAAGAATAGAGGGGACACCTTATAGAACAAAAAAAGACTAATGGAATGACTATAGCAAACCCAATGACCCCAATGGCGAATGGTGGGAGCTATGGGATGATGCCAACGATATGCCATATTATTACCATACTACTTCGGGCCAAGCTCACTGGAATCAGCCGGCTGACACACCAGTGATTTCTCTTACCAATGTAAGTCAGTCCTAGATATCTCGATTTGAAACAAATAGACTAAAGCAATCATCTATGATAGACTGATATCAGACTTGAACAAGTGGTTCCTGAGGCAGGTTCCTCAGTCTTGAAACGTAATAGTCGTTCTCTTGATCTTCCTTCAACTCGATCCATTCCACCCACTACCGCTTATCATCATACTCGATCCACCTCAGACGGCAATAATACTGCGACTCCACCATCACCTCCACCTCCGCCTCCTCCGCCAATGATGACCACGACTACCACGACTACTACCACAACTACCAACACATCTCCATTATGCATCCAAGAAGAATCGCATGATTCATTATCAGCAGCATTACCCAATGGCTCTATGGGATTGTTTGGTTTCAGGTGGACTCGGAAACAAAGCGTGGTAAGTGTTTTTCTTTTCATTCAGGGTCATATGACCTTATACTCACCCATGCTATCTTGTTTCCAGGTCTCAGAAATGGGTGATCTAGCAGCAGCTCGTCAACGACGTTTGTCAAACTTTTCTGCTTTTCGAGGAAAGACTTCGTCATCTTGGAAGAATCTCGTGACACGCACTCAATCATCTCCGCGTAACTCAATTGCTGTCAGCACACCCGTGAGCAATCCAGGTAACAAAATGAACCTTACCGATTTTGTATGTGGGGTTTACTTATATCGTTTTTAGAAGCAGCAGCTGCTATGCACCCAACTAAATGGATGGATCCTTTCAGTCTGCAGGCTCAGACCGAGAAAAAGTAAGTCGATTCGTTTGTGTATGTGAGAGAGTGAGAAATACTCATTCATGCATGATGCATTATTATTATTAGACCGATCCTTCCTACCAATTTGCAACAAGAAATCACACAATTTGCTATTGATGGATTTGCTCAAAAGTATTTCGCCAAACATAAACGGGGGATCATTTTTAAACGACAAGTGCCCATGGAGGAGATGCTGCGTTGGACAAAAGAGTCACTCAAACAGCCTCTGATCATGCTCAACAAGGATTTGTACAAGGATGCACTCAAATGCTTCAAATTGATCCAAATCATTATGGGCGATCGACCACGACCACGACAATCCACTGAAATTGAGGAATATCAGACATTGCTTGGATGTGGCATCAGCAAAGGACAAATGCGTGATGAGATTTATGTACAAGTATGCAAGCAATTAAACAACAACCCCAACGGGTAAGTGTCACGCGCGATGACGATCATGATCAATGTAGACTAACACACTTTTTTCATATAGACAAAGCATTCGAAAAGGTTGGGAGATTTTATGTGTCATCAGCGTCACCTTTCCACCTTCCAAGAATCTCGAATCATACCTGAACAACTTTGTGGATCAAAGCACTCATGTTACCCAGAATCAAGTGGATGTGATTAGCCAATATGTATCGACCCGACTGAAGCGAATTTGTGCGCGGGGCGCCAAAGGCAAGGTCTTGACTGCAGCAGAAATCGAACGAGCCAAGGTAATGAATGAAAAAAACGATTTGACCTGGAAATCACATGTTAATGTCGGTGTTGTCTTTTTTGCAGGAAGCACCCTTTAAGCCTTCCATCTTTGGAGAAGACCTCGAGTTGATCATCTCCTTACCTTCCCATTGCGATAACGGCCTCAAAATACCCAAGATAGTACCGTTCCTCGCTGATGCAGTGCTGAAAATGAATGGTCTACAATCGGAAGGCATATTTCGTGTTCCCGGAGACGCAGAAGAAGTAACGGACTTGGTATGTTTGTTTCATTGCATAGGTACTAGATTGATGTTAACCACCCTCTTTATAGCGTGTTCGGATTGAAAATGGCAATTATGATTCAAGTGGCATTACCGATCCCAATGTACCAGCATCTTTACTCAAATACTGGCTTCGAGATCTTGAAAAACCATTAATACCCACCGAGTTGTATGATGAATGCGTCAAGTTTGCCGAGAATTCAGATGAAGCCATCGCCATTGTCAACGCTTTACCCGATCTAAACCGTCGTATTGTTATGTACATGATCGCTTCTGTTCAGGTAAATGAATACATGTCTCCTCCATGCTTCTTGATAACTCATGGGATCATTAGGAATTCAATCGTGAGGAGGTGACACAATATACACGCATGAATGTCAACAATCTTGCCATGGTTTTCGCTCCCAACTTTTTACGATGTCCATCCGATTCATTGACAACCGTATTCCAAAACTCAAAGTACGAGCAAGCCTTTGTCAGAACCTTGATCAACGACATGCAAACTGAAAAGGAATCATGTGCCTACGGTGATGAAGCTCCCTTGGCCAAGAAGAGGTGTTCCGATGATTAGCAGCAACGTTAAAGATAAAATCTTGATTTTGTATATATAAAGACCCGCTTTTTGGTGATGTACATTACGCACATTTTATATTTTCCCCTTTTATGTCGATTTTCATATAAAGACAGCTTTGTGTACCATTGGAATCCCCGACATGACAAGTTGGCAATCATAAAGGATAAGAATCGGATACCATAAAGACAATGCATCTTCGTAACAAAGGATGCAACAGTAATGAAGGCTATTTATCCTATCATTTTTCTTTGTCAATGCCACTTAATATTACCATGACGCAATACCTTATAGACCTCTAGAAGAACAAAGGATCAGAGGAGGGCTCACGTGACTCTGGATGAATTGCATGATCGACATTGAGGGAAAAAAGTTTGTTTCAATTTCAATTGATGCATCGCGGGGTGTTTCGGAACCATGACCGACCATTGTCGGTAGAAATTAACCATGCGTTTGAAGCGGCAGACACCCGCTACCAACGGATCAAATTTTACTAAGCATCCAATACAACAAGTGATGACGCCTTATCTTTATCGACGACAAAGAGTCATATGTATCATCCACATCCAATCGATATCCCCGAGATAGGGGTTAGCATACATTAGCACATATTATTATGAATCACTTTAGCAATACCTATCACGAATGGTGTTATCAAGATGTGGCGTAGTAGTGTAGTAGTGCAGTATGATCCCAATGATGATAGTGATGGTGGGCGTAAACAATTAGTACTCTATCACATGTTGTTGTGGTAGTAGTAGGTCAATCAGATATGCTGCTTTAGCCGTCAATTTTTCCCAATACCTATGATAGGAACGCATCTCAATTAACGTTTCATATCATGACATGGTAGCAATTTGTTTGAGTTGGTTGGTTAATCTGATGGGACACTTCTTGAAAGCTCTGAGCATCATTCGTCAAGCAGGATTACTATCAGCCAATCACAAACTCAGATTAAGACGCGGCCAGTTGCTTGAATATTTTACCGGACATCGCCGCGCCCTCACGGGTATATTGTCAATCACCCTTTTTGTAAGCAATTCTCTGCAAAACTGCATATCCAAAAGAACGATATTATATACAAAAAAAGAGTTTACTATTCTTTTGCATTTCTCGTGTATGATAACCGAGTTTACATAAGGTGGGGGAGAGAGAGAGCAGCATATGCGTTGAGGAAAACAAAGCAGTAATAGGAGGCGGGGAAGAAGTTTTGCAGCCGCCACTAAAGCCGGCAGTAGCAATAGCTATGGCCGGATCAAAAAGACATCGTCTCCGACGTACCTTCATCCACGATTTGAGCGACGCTTATAAATACGAGGTATCTTTGCAAAACACCATTCATTGCTTTATCAAGATGGAAAAGTCAAACCACGACAGCTCATCCACCCGGTCTGACTATACCATCCATGAAGACATCACTTTTAAGCAAGAAATCGAAGGAAATGATGGCACCTACGGCGAACCCGATGCAAATGCAGTCAACATTGATGGTCATTATCCCATTTTATTAACGTGCCAAAGATCCAAATAGCTAACATGCCCATTTCTTTTTAGAGGCAAAGCTCGAATACGATACTCTCAAACGTGAATTATCGCGTATAAGCCGTGCATCTGTACCAGAGGGCAAAGCTGAGGAAGGTGCCGCCGATCAAGAAGTATTCGACCTCGACGCCTTTTTACACGATATGTCCAACCAGCAAAGCTCAGCAGGTCACAAACCTAAGCATCTTGGTGTCATCTGGAAAGACCTTGCTGTTGAGGTATGCATAATAATAATGCCAATTGTTTATCATTCTTCTAACCGTACATATATCTCTTAGGGTCTTGGTGCTGATGCGCATGTAGTATCCAATGTGGCGAGTGCTTGTCTCGATTTGTTACAATTTTGGAAATACATTGGCTTCGGGAGAAAGAGTACGAAAAAGACGATTCTTCGCGGCCTGAATGGATTTTGTAAAAACGGCGAGATGCTGTTGGTGCTTGGTCGACCTGGTGCAGGCTGCACAACATTGCTCAAAGTACTCAGTTGTATCCGGTCTTCTTATACCCATGTTGGTGGCGAAGTAACCTACGGTGGTATCGATTACAAGACATTCTCAAAGCACTATCGTGGTCAAGTGGTGTATAACGAGGAAGAAGATCAGCATTATCCTACCTTGACAACAAAGCAAACGCTTCAATTTGCATTGCGTACCAAGACACCTGGCACTCGACTTCCTGATGAAACTAAGAGGGACTTTGTTGACAAGATCATTTACTTGTTGGGTAACATGCTAGGTCTTACAAAGCAAATGGATACGGTGGTAGGCAATGCATTCGTCCGTGGTCTCTCTGGTGGTGAACGCAAGCGTTTATCAATTGCCGAAGTTATGACGACCCAATCATCTATAACATGCTTTGACTGCAGTACCCGTGGCCTTGATGCTGCTTCTGCCCTTGATTACGTTCGCTCGTTACGCATTATGACTGATGTATTCGGCAAAACCACGATCGCCACGCTTTATCAAGCCTCCAACAG
Organism: Lichtheimia corymbifera B2541; assembly: GCA_000697475.1. Lineage (NCBI taxonomy): Eukaryota > Fungi > Mucoromycota > Mucoromycetes > Mucorales > Lichtheimiaceae > Lichtheimia > Lichtheimia corymbifera. Next base: position 21,601 of record JNEU01000873.1, read on the forward strand.
CATTTTCAACTTGTTTGACAAGGTGTTGCTCTTGGATGAAGGTCATTGTATCTATTTTGGACCAACCAGTGAAGCCAAGGCCTACTTTGAACATATGGGATTCCATTGTCCACCTCGCAAATCATTGCCGGATTTCCTTACTGGTCTATGTAATCCCTTGGAACGTGAGGTCCAACCTGGCTTTGAAGGAAAGACACCTGAACACGCACATGAATTCGAGGAACGCTTTTATGAATCATCCACGTACAAGGCAATGATGGCCGAGATGCAAGGATTTGAAGAGCAAATTGCACGTGACAAGCCAGCTGAGCAATTCATGCAAGCCATGCGTGATGAGCATCAAAAATTAGCTCCGAAGTCGCAACCTCACACCAGCTCTTTCTGGCAACAAGTAAAGGCACTCACCATCCGTCAACATCAACTCCTCATCAAGGATCATGAGGGTCTTCTTTCTCGCTATGGCACCATCTTTGTTCAATCGCTCATCACTGGCTCCGTCTTTTTCAGCATCCCTCTCACTGCCAATGGCGCGTTTAGTCGAAGGTACTTGATCCCATTCTTCTTCTTCCATGTCTCCCACCCCCATGCTAACTCTATTCATTAGTGGTGCTCTCTTCTTTGCTGTTTTATTCAATGCGCTCGTATCACAATCTACACTGATTTCATTCTTCTTGGGCCGTCCTGTTCTCGAAAAGCAAAAGCACTTTGCAATGTATCGTCCTTCAGCCTATTATCTCTCCATTGTGGCTATGGATATTCCTTATGCTGTTGTACAAGGTAAGCTCAAGAAAGCTATGAGTAAGATGCATCGCTAAACGATACATGAATAGTGCTTGTATATGAGATCTGTTCTTATTTCTTGATGCACCTTGACTTGGACGCCGGACGTTGGTTTACCTACTTTATCATTTTGATATTCATCAACTTGGCCATGAATGGATTCTTCCGCTTCTTTGGTACCATCACTTCCAGTTTCTTTGTCGCAACACAGGTATCAGGTGCCCTTTTCGTCGCTCTTGTCACATACTCTGGTTACGTGATCCCTTATCAAACACAACATCCCTGGCTCTACTGGTAAGTGTGTTGTGGTGTATACATGATGGATCTGGATACTTATACATATGGGGCATTAGGATCTATTGGATCAATCCACTCGCCTATGGTTATCGTGCTATTGTATCGAATGAATTGACCGGTCAACATTATTCATGCGACGGCCTTGGCAATTCTGTTCCCTATGGTCCCGGTTATGATAATTGGAATTACAAGGTGTGCACTATGCAAGGTGGCAACCCTGGTGAAGATTTTGTACTTGGTGACGATTATCTTTTTGCTGCAAGACGTTTCCGTACATGGTGGCGATGGGCACCTGATTTCGTGGTGGTCGTTGGATTCTTCCTTTTCTTTACGGCTTTGAACTGTTTGGCCATGGAAAAGATTCAGCTAAAGTCATCTGGATCACTCACCAAGTTGTATCTCCCTGGAAAAGCACCAAAGCCACGTACGGATGAGGAAGAAAACGCACGTCGTGAACGCCAAGCACATATCACTGACAACATGGCCAAGGTCTCTACCGGTACAACGTTCTCCTGGCACAATGTGAATTATACCGTCCCCGTTAAAGGTGGTACAAGACAACTGCTCAATGACATTTCAGGCATTGTCAGACCAGGCCACTTGACTGCATTGATGGGTTCCTCTGGTGCTGGCAAAACTACCTTATTGGACGTACTGGCAAAGCGCAAGACCATTGGCAAAGTTGAAGGAGATGTCTTTTTGAACAACGAGGCATTGATGAATGACTTTGAGCGTATTACGGGCTATTGTGAACAAATGGATATCCATCAACCTGCTGTCACGGTGCGTGAGGCATTGCAGTTTTCAGCCTACCTTCGTCAAGATGCCGATGTACCAAAGGAAGAAAAGGATGCCTATGTGGAGACCATTCTTACATTGCTTGAGATGGAAGATATTGCGGATGCCCAGATTGGTGAAGTTGAGCTTGGTGTTGGTATCTCGGTCGAGGAGCGCAAGCGTTTGACGATTGGTATGGAATTGGTGAGCAAGCCCAAGCTATTATTTTTGGACGAACCCACATCTGGCCTGGATGCACAGTCATCATACAACATTGTGCGCTTTATTCGCAAGCTTGCTGATGCTGGTTGGCCTGTGCTATGCACGATCCATCAACCTTCCGCTATCCTGTTTGAACATTTTGATCACTTGCTGCTTTTGGTGCGTGGTGGCAGAACCGCCTATCATGGTGAGATTGGCCCTGACGCACGCACAATGATTGATTATTTCGAATCCAATGGTGGTCCCAAATGCTCCCCAGACGCAAATCCTGCAGAGTATATCCTTGAAGTGGTGGGTGCTGGTACAGCTGGCAAGGCGACACGTGATTGGGCTGATATTTGGGCCGGCTCACCTGAAGCAAAGGCACTGCAAGAAGAGCTCGATATCATCAAAGACCAAGCTGACATGAATCCAACGCGCCCTTCTTTGCAATATGCTACACCATTCACGACCCAATTCCACTTGGTGCTCAAGCGTATGCTTCTGGTCTATTGGCGTTCCCCTGAATACAACATTGGTCGATTTGCAACGCTCATGTTCAACTCTTTGCTTACCGGCTTCACCTTTTGGAAAATGTCAAACACCCAGACCGATATGCAGAATCGTATCTTTGCTCTCTTTGGTACCTTTATCATGTCAAATATTCTGGTAAGTCACTTGCAACAATAGAATGTTATTGATACATGTGCCTAATGATATACCTTCCATTACAGATTATCTTGTCCCAACCCAAATTCATGACTGAACGACTCTATTTCCGACGCGAATATGCCTCTCGATACTATGGTTGGCTCCCATTTGCTTTATGCCCGATGCTTGTTGAGATGCCTTATATCATCTTCTTTTGTAAGTGACTTTTTTCTCCTCTCGTGTGCCAAGGATCGACGTACTAATAATCAACGTTTTACAGCTGCTACTTACATGTGCGGATTTTATTGGACGGGTGGCTTTACCAATACTTCTGAGGCGTGTGGCTACTTTTTCATCTTGGTGGTGTTCTTTGTCTTTTATTCCGTTAGCATTGGCTTTTTGATCGCTGCCATTACTGAAAACCCCACGTCAGCTGGTAAGGATTGCGTTTTATAACAAACCATGAGCTGTGGACTGATCCATGATATTGTAGCTTCTATCAATCCTTTGGTTGCTTCCATCTTTATTCTCTTTGCTGGATTGATGCAGCCTGAAGCTTCGATGCCTTATTTCTGGAGAAAATGGATGTACTGGCTTGGTAAGCTATCATGTCATCTTTGATTATATTGGCAATGCAACTTACTTTTATGCAACGTAATAGATCCCTTCCACTATTACATTGAAGGACTTGCAACAAACGAATTATCCAACGTCCAAGTCACGTGCAACTCGGATGATTTACTCACATTTAATCCACCACCCAATCAAACATGTGGTGAGTATATGGCGAACTTTTTCAACTCTGGCGGAAGCGGTTATATCGATAATCCCAATGATACTACGGCGTGCCAATACTGTGCCTACTCCTCTGGTACGGAGTTCTTTGAACAAAACTTTGGATGGTCGGCTCAAAACAAATGGAGAGACCTTGGCATCATGATTGCATTTTTCGTTTTCGATCTCGCCATGTTGATCATTGTCTGCTACTTTAAACGTAAACCTAAACGCTAGATAAGATTCAATAATATCATTCATTCAATTGCATTTTCGTATACATTTACATCCCCCCTGCTCATGTCATTTAAAATAAACTGCCCCTCCCCAACATTGTATCATATATACATCGTATCATCCCATGATCTTGAAGTACCTAAATGATTAGGCGTGTATCCATATTTATATCCTTTTGCCGAATTACCGCGCAACGTTTTAGCAATGATTCAAACAAGCTATGTATCATAATAATACGCGGTATGCAAGGCTAAATCATTCATGCTATTCACTACACAAATGAAGCTAGCTTTGTTTCCCCATAACTACTAGCCTTTAATTTCGGAACACAAGCTACTATAGCTCGCTTGAGTATGGCATCATCGCACAGGGATTCATCTAGTCGTGCAATGACAAAGAGCTTGTATGATTAACAAGGGCATTGTTGTCCCCACAATGGTTCGAATTGTATAAACACCCCATGTACGCGATATAATGGAAGCACCAGCAGTATGGTAAGAGCAATTCCCGGGTAATATGCTTTTTTTAGGACTTGAAAATTACCAGCTGTGGGAGCAGAGGAGATCAAAGAGGAGTAACTCAGTCATGTGTACACCTACGTTCATGTCTTTTTTGTCTCACATAGCGTAGCACACAAATCTATCAAATTAAGGCTGCCACGTGTTACAGGACGAATTTGCCATCAGCATCCCTAAAGCCTCACTTTTTCAAGCATTTACTTTTTTGCTTGTTTCAAAGAGATCTATCGAGCTAGAATAGCCTTACATGTATCATTCCACACAATGGTAGCATCTTCTAGAATCTTTATTCGCTTGAAAAAAACATGCTGGATATAATGGGCGTGTGTGTGTGTGAATGCTATGTGTGTGTGTAAAATAGGGTCATGCAACGCTGACCCTGAAATACGCCAGCTGCAGCGGGATCGACGTGCACATCCCATTTTGTGCCATATATACGATGTATGAATAGCCGTCGCACACGAGATGTCTCACAGGAGTAATGTAACGTCTAGACCCAACATGTCTAGAGAGAGAGAGGATTGATTGCACCACCCATTGTATAGATTTCATTGTTTTTATGTCTCTCTCATCTGAACCAGGTGAGGGGAGGAAAAAAGCTCGAGGGGTGGTGTAGTCGAAGAGGGGGTTGGGTTGCATGCATTTCCATTGGCAATCACCAATAATGATGTATATATCAAATGCAATCATTGTCAACACGAGGGGGATGACAGCCTACTGAGCCCGACAAACGTAATAGATCAAGCATCAGATGTCTGAGCTTTTGCTATAGTAAATGGACTGATTTCTAACTTGTTATCCATATCATCATGGAGTTTGAAAGCTGGCTCGTTGAAACTTGCTTTTTTCGCCCTTGTGCATCCATCAAGCACACACCATTTCGCCCTTTCCCCTACATATATAAATTTACCTGATGTGGATGCATGATCCCCCCCCTCTTTCCCTTTACTTCCTTATTGACGGTCTCGCCTTTTGAGATACATACATCTTCCATCACTATCCTTGAATCCATCCTTTCTTCCCTTCCTCTCATTCCTTTCCTTTAAACAACTCTTACAACAACATCATCATGTACTGGAAGACTACCATTGCAGCTGCCTCTGCTGCCTTGCTTGTCGGTGTCAATGGTGCCGCAACCACTAATTACACCAGCTCCACTGATCCCACCAAAATCACCATCCCTGATATCCCTCAAACTACCTCGCAAAATCCTACCGAGGAATGCGCTTGGTACGATTCCGAATTTGCATACGACAAGACTGCATGGCCTACCGTATGGGAAGTAGCCACGAGCAATGGCATGAACACTAGCGCCGAGTTCCAAGCCTTGTATGATTCAATTGACTGGTCAAAGGCTCCCAAGATCGATCCTAGAACTCTTGATCCTGCAACTGGTGGTCTTAACATGACAGGCTATGATCCCAAGGATCCCGACTGCTGGTGGAGTGCTTCCCAATGTGTTAAACCCAAGTTGCCTGATGTCAATGCTGATATCTATGCTTGTGATGAACCCGAGACTCTTGGTTTGGTATGTCCTCCCAAAATGATCTTTTAATAGCCTTTGTACTAAGATCATGTTGTAGACTTTTGATGATGGTCCCAACTGCTCTCATAATGCTTTCTACGACTTTTTGCAAGAGAAAAAGCAAAAGGCATCCATGTTTTACATTGGTTCTAACGTCCTTGCTTGGCCCTATGGTGCACTCCGTGGTGTCAAGGATGGTCACCATATTGCTGGCCACACATGGTCTCATCAACTCATGACCACTTTGTCCAACAAGGAAGTGCTTGCTGAGCTCTACTATTCTACCAAGGCCATCAAGTACGTGACAGGCCTCACTACGCGTTACTGGCGACCTGTAAGTGGATGGTTTGCACCGTAACGACTTTTTCAATTGAATATTAACTTCGTTGACTTATAGGCTCAAGGTGATATCGATGATCGTGTTCGTTGGATTGCTTCTCAGCTCAACCTTACTGCCATTCTCTGGAACATTGATACCGATGACTGGGCTGCCAATGCCGTTCCTGGTGTTACTACTGAAACTGTTGAACAAAACTACAAGGACTTCATTGAGATGGGCAAGAACGGTACCTTTAGCCAAAGCGGTGCCATTATTCTTTCTCACGAAATCAACAACATGACCATGTCCATGGCTATGGAGAACCATGATGCTCTTGCCAAGGCCTACAAGCATGTTATTGATGTCCCAACTTGCATGAACATTACCAACCCTTACGTTGAGAATTCTGTTACTTTCCCTACCTTTGATGAATATGTCAAGTCTGCTGCTTCTGGTAGCAAGAACAATGGCGATAGCAAGAAGAATGGTGATGGTACCTCTACCTCTGGTGAAGCAGTCAAGAAGCAATCTGCTGGTGATGATGAAAGTGCAGCTTCTGGCAACATGATGGTCAATGGTCCATTGCTTATTGCTGCTTTGTTTGCCGTGGCCGCTTTTGCATAAACATAAACACATAAACATCCTCTCTCTGTAGCAGTAGTATAGCAGCAACATAGTATTCCCGTGAACATTTTATACATTCACACCATCTTTTTACTTTTACTCATTCTCTACGTTGTCGCATGCCCTTAATGTATTGCTGCAAATTCACCATAATCAGATAAACCTTCCAAAACGATACAGCATTCATCATCTCTTAACCGTGCGTTATGTAATAATAGGGGGTATCCCGTGGCAACAACCTGGATGAATTTGATTGGTCCACAATGTCCATCTTTTGCTGGATGAAATGCTCCTCATTTCCCGACAACGCGCTTTTCAAACCCCCACACACCCAACTTTACTCTCTTACTCTCCCCCCGCCTTCCACCAAACAAGCATTATGGGTTGTAAGTTGATATGAACAAGCACTAAAAGTTTATATCTCATACATATATCTTATAGTCAGGGCACTTAATCTTGTACGGCCGTTTATGGCTGTCCTTCCCGAGATTGCTACTCCCGATCGCAAGGTAAAGAGTCCATATAAAAAGACGGAGGATTGGAAGAGAATGCTCATGTCAGCGTGTATGGGTATTGTGGAATAGGTGCCATTTGATCAACGCGCTTTATGGACCGTGGTGACGCTCTTCATCTTTCTCGTCATGTCGCAAGTGCCATTGTATGGTATCATGTCGTCCGATTCATCTGATCCCTTATACTGGATGCGTGTCATCTTGGCTTCCAACCGTGGTACACTCATGGAACTTGGTATTACGCCCATTGTCACCTCTGGCATGATTATGCAGTTGCTCTCTGGCGCCAATCTTATCCATGTGGACTATAGCCTCAAGGAAGATCGTGCCTTGTTCAGTGGTGCTCAAAAGTGTAAGTGGATGAGGAGGTGGATGGTTGGATGGTGGTCATTGTTCATAGCATAGCTAACCCCTGATTGACTCCCTTAGTGTTTGCTGTGTTGATCGCTATTGGTCAAGCTACTGTGTCCGTATTGACTGGATTGTATGGCAGCCCTAAGGAAATTGGTGCTGGTGTTTGCGTTCTCCTTGTGTTGCAATTGGTTGGTGCATCTTTGGTGACTATGTTGTTGGACGAACTTTTGCAAAAGGGTTATGGATTTGGCTCTGGCATCAACTTGTTTATTGCCACCAACATTTGCGAGACTATCTTCTGGAAGGCCTTGTCTCCTACCACCGTCAACCTTGGTCGTGGTGATGAACCTGAAGGTGCCTTGATTGCCTTGGTGCGTTTGTTGGTGTCGCGTAAGAGCAAGGCACGTGCTTTGAAGGAAGCCTTTTATCGTTCGCATCTTCCCAATGTGATGAACTTGATTGCTACCTTTGCCATCTTTGGTCTTGTTACCTATCTCCAAGGTTTCCGTGTTGAATTGCCTGTAAAGTCAAACCGTGTTCGTGGCCAACGTGCTAGCTATCCTATCAAGCTGTTTTATACTTCAAGCATGCCTATCATGTTGCAATCGACTATCACCTCAAACATTTTCATGATCTCCCAAATGCTCTACAAGCGTTTCGGCTCCAATGTCCTTGTTCGTGCCCTTGGTGTATGGGAACCTCTTGATGGATCTAATCAATGGTTCGCTCGTGGTGGTATTGCCTACTACTTGTCTCCTCCTCGCAGCTTGATTGAAGCTGTTTTGGATCCTATCCACACTGCAGTCTATATCGCCATCATCCTTACCATGTGTGCTCTCCTCTCCAAGACCTGGATTGAAGTATCTGGTTCCTCAGCTCGTGATGTTGCACGTGAACTCAAGGATCAACAACTTGTCATTGTCGGTTATCGTGATTCCTCCATGTACAAGGAACTCAAGCGTGTCATTCCTGTCGCTGCTTCCTTTGGTGGTGCCTGTCTTGGTGCCATTTCAGTCCTCGCTGACATGCTTGGTGCAATTGGTTCGGGTACTGGTATTCTGCTTTGCGTCACTATCATCTATCAGGTAAAATGGGATAAGGTGGAATGCCAGTTTGGATGATGTATATTAATTGATTTTATTAGTACTTTGAAATGATCATGCGCGAGCAGATGGAATCGGGTATGGGAATGGAATCCATGATGGCCGGTAGCGGCTTGTAAAACTCAATTCCTGCCAAAATCAATCGAGAGAGGGAGTAAAGAGAAAAAAACATCATGTTAATGTAATTGTACTAGAAAAGAAAAAAAGCTAGCTTAAAAAAAACAGATGTAATAAACGCATTGATAATGTTCCATGCATCCCACGATTTGTTTGAGCTTGATGAACATTTGACTCTGAGTACTTATACGAGATGTCTAATATCAAAAGTGTAATATGAGTATACAAAATTGTCCACTAAGAAGCATATACATACCTGTGGCACACATGTTTTTGATGTATCAACCATTGAGAAGTACCAGCATAGGAATCAACATGGTGGAGTAGGGCACTGCAAGGACGTTTGTCGGGTGAAACAAGTGGATTTCGTGGCATGATCAAGCGAGGTTGTGCAGAGGTTGAGAAATAGAAGATGTCCACTTGCAAGAGGTAGCTGATAGCGAAAACAAGTTGGTCACCGTGAACAGGGAGTATTGTTTTCCCTACTGCAAGATTGATCGCACTCGGTGTGCTTCCGTTGAGCATTGATATGATGGTAGATGCACAATCAGATAGCTGCTGTTGATGCATATCCACACGTAACCCCCTTGTTTGCAGTAGCTGCTGTTGCTTCTTAAGCACTTCATTCGTGTACTTATGTCACCTACAAAGGGTTCCCAATTTTCCCATCAGACTGGGGTTGCTTTTTATCTATAAATGATAGATATGCCTACCACAAAGGATCCATCAAGGAACACAGCCAAGTGTCATTAGGCACCAGTGATCGAAGTGAGCTACGTAGGTGAACGCATGAGTACCCTCATTTTAGAATCGCATAAAAACCATCCTTGAGACTTACTAAGGGCCATTGACTGATGATGGTATGCAGACAAGTAGAAAGAAAGGGTGTATAATAGTGTCGGTGACAACAGCCTTGTTTATATGTGAGTGGACGTGGGAATTGTTGTCATGATGGATCGAGCTGATAAAGTGGTCAAGCGACTTGGGGTATTGAGTCGAATTGATAAATCCACCTGCGACCTGAGAGCTGATTTTTTTGTAGGTGACATAAGTAGGTCCTTTCAGGGTACTCAGCCCATTGGTACACGAGAATATTGTGGAGACGTTGGTTGAGTGCAGACATCTGATGAACATGTTTAGTATACACTTTGTGGTGTGACAAACATGCACTTACAGTGGCCGAGAGAAGAAGAGTCTGTGGTGACAACTTTGATGGGAATCATCATTCATGCATACCGGGTCAGCTGTCATCGATGAGCCTTACACGAAACCACGTGATATTGATGGTCCCCTGTTAAACAGCGCATACCCAGTCAAGGCACGCCCACCGATAATAGACTTTGAGTCACTCAGCCATCGCATGACAGCTGATAAAATACATTGGAATTGTAGTTGGAGTTGTGATGGCGCATAGCACCGAGCAAGGATATGGATGGTGTATAGCAGGGTGATGCGGGAGAGGTGGCATATGGCTAGGGATGGTGCATATGCGTGAAAATGCAAACTAGAGGTGTGCATCAACTGAGTTCAATCAGGCATAAATAGCACAGGCCGAAATTCCCAGCTTCAAAAGGTTGATCCGCATTCTTTTTTCGTTCCACAACGTCCACAATGGCAATGCAAACTCTACGACGATCAGGGCGTCATATTCCTATTGTACCAAGATATATTGCAGAATACACAGTCTATGGTGAAGCCCATTCTCTTTGTTCCAGTCTCGACGAATTACCAACGCAACTCAACGCGCTTGACATGTCGTATAACCTCGATCTTCATGACAGCAATCTGCATGTGTTTTCTATCGGTAAGCAATACCCAACAATATACATATTTATATGTGCAAATAATAATATGGGATGCTATCTTTAGGTGGTGGCAGTACAGACGACTATGCTGGCATTGTGCGATCGAACCGACCCATACCTGAGTTGTGCGACATGTTTTACTTTGAAGCCAAAGTGATGGATGCTGGACGACATGGCTTTATCGTTGTTGGAGTATGTTCTGACCAAGCCGACCTTGAACAATTACCAGGATGGGGTACGGATACGTGGGGTTACCATGCCGATGATGGCCGTGCTTTTGATGGCAACAGTGGCAACGATCAAGGGCTGCCTTTTGGACCGGGATATACCGTATTGGACGTGATTGGATGTGGCATTGATATGCAGCGTCGTGATATCTTTTACACAAAGAACGGTCGTTTTATTGGAAGAGCTTTTCATGCCGTACGTTTTGGGATTGATTTACATCCATGCATTGGCTTAAATTCACCGGGGGAGTCCGTGGTTGTCAACTTTGGAAATCAACCCTTTGTGTTCGACATTGAAAAGTATATCAAGGTATGATTATTATTAAAGCATCCCGGGTCTATTGATACATTGGCTTATTACGCACATAGGATCAGCAAATGAACAAGGTTCAACAACTCGAACAAAAGTACAGCAAGGATTGAACAATTTTTTTTATTTCGCAATGGCGTTCCACAGTTTTCCAGCTAATCCACCACCGGATGAACTCGATGCAAATGATAGCGGCGGTGCAGTATCCATAGGCGGCATAGCTTGTGGTGGTGGTTGACGTACCATGAGATTATTGTCATTGGGAAGGCATCGAATTTCAAGCATGACGGGTCGTGACGAGAGTGCGCTCTTGTAATGAAAGCCAATACCATCCAGTGGACGTACCATCGTAAGACCTGGTAATTCAGGCTCACTGCCCAAGTTGACGAGTGGAGCACCATGAAACGGCTGATGATGGATGACGGCAGGAATATAGGGATCAAGTCTATCTTGGTTAGCTACATCAAATGCAGCCCACACCACTGTATCCCCAGCAACGTCATGATGCATAGGTCGATAACACCAAATAAAACCTCGTGTACGCAATCGTTGTGCCTTGTTGTTTAATCGAGTGGATTCTTTACGAGATAATACGGATGATGACGATGACGATGTGGATGGCCCTGTCGTTGTTGTTGTAAGATGTTCATTCAAAGGATGACCTGCTGGATAAAGGCCATTCTTGACAGCACGCGTTGCAGGTCGATAAGCAGCATCGGTTATAGACATGACAGCTGATGGATCCCAACGTGATCTATCCACAATAGCTGGTGGTGGTTTCTTTTTATCAAACCATCCAAATAATGATTTACTGCGTCGTAATTCACCACCATGCATGGCTCGATTTGCTGCTGCTGCTACCACGGCTCCTGCTGCTGCTTCAGCGGCTGCTGTTGTTGCCGTTGTTTCTTTTTTCTCTTCTTCAGCAGCGTTTTCTTTGGGTGTATCTTCTTTTTTGGTATCTGATGCAGGTTCTTCTTTGGGTTCTTCTTTTTTGGGTTCTTCTTCCTTTTTAGGTTCCTCTTTTTTCTTTTCTTTGGGTTCCTCTTTTTTGATTTCTTTGGGTTGAGATGATGATGATGATGATGCAGGTGGCGGATTGTTTGATGATGATGGTGGTGGTGGTGGTGGCGGTTGCCCAAGAGTAGGACCAATAGGTGGTGGAGGTGGAGGTGGAGGAGGTGGACCAAAAGCAGCAGGATGACGAAAAGGTGGGACAAAAGGTGCCCCATGCATCATGGGTGGAGGCATTGGTCCTAGAAGATCATTGAAAGGATTATTAAAGGGCATAGTCATTTGTGAATGCATCATGGGTCCAACGCCCATTTGCATCAATGCTGGTGGTAGTCTTGGAGGTGGCATGAGCGAATGATGTGGGGGTATCATGGGTGCTGGTGGCATTGGTGGTACTGGTGGTACTGGTGCACTTGGCATAGGTTGTTGCATCATATTCATCTGTGCTGGAATGGGTGACACCCAAGGTGATGAACCAGTCATGGGTTGCTGTTGTTGTGTCATGGGAGGGCTACTCATCAGCAGATTATGGCTATTCGTTGGTTGTTCATACAAGGAATGTCGCCGACGTAGCAAGGGTGACTGTGAGGTATCCAAGAATACATTGTTATCATCGCCTTGCACATCTTGTGCCACAATAGGTGGTGCACGTGGCTCATGGATCGTGCGTCGTCTTTCGGGTATAGATTGTTGCGGTGGTTGGTGTTGTTGCTGTTGCTGCATAGCGGCATAAACTGGATCATCTAATGGCTCATCGCTGATAATGATATCCGCCCACCTTTGTGGCACCTGATGATCATTTTCCATATGCCGCTGGGGCACTTGTTGCTCACGAATTCGTTGTGTGCCTGTGCTTTTGTGTCGTCGAACACCAGTTGTTGATTTCATCTCTCGTTGATTGCTGTCGTCAAAGTAATATGGGTAGTAATAGTCTGCTGATGTTGTTGTTGGAGGTATATATTCTTCCCATTCGTTGTCAGCACCCTCCATCGCCATTGCTGCCCAAGGGTCCCAGTAATAAAAGTCATCATATTCCAAAGCATGATCATCTTCTCTGTAATATGAATGACGTCGTTTGCTATTACTTTTACGACGTCGAGGTGGTTTACGGCTTTTGTTGGGACGGCGTTCAATCAAATCATTATCGTAGAAATCGCGTTCAGTGGGCCTTTGCCGATGAAGTGAAGATGAACGATGCACCATTTAAGAAAGAAAGTGTATGGTGGGGAGGTAAAAAGGAAAAAGAAAGAGTGGATGCATGTTAAATTCTCGTTTAAATCTTCTTTATTGTTGTCATGGGGGATCCCGGATGAAATACAAAAGGTAACTTCCGTCGGCTACAGTAAAGGATGCGTTCCGAAAAGTGACGCAGTCATTGTTCCTTAGTCTTCTCATTGTGTGTATGATGGTCAGTTGATATTGCTTATGACGGATAAGAAAGAACAAAAGGTAAGCCACTTTCTCCTTTCGACAAGAATGAAAGCATGTTCTGAATGAAAAGGGGAGATGGAATGACCTGCAACAAAGGATACGTCTCAGGTTTCCAGTTACAGTAAAAAGAATTCCCATGGTCATCCATCCTTTTCCGGTCAAACAGTAAACAAATGTCTTGTCCTTTGGAATATGCAGACTTGCTTAAGCATGCAATTGTTGTCACACATACACATGTGCAAGCGGACTAGTTTTTTTCTGCATTATGGGAAATTTGCGTATTGGTGATATAAATGGCGCACGCATTCACACTTGATCATCATAATGTGCTGCACACACATCATAATGCATCATAGTTGTCATTACTCGGAAGACTTGTGGTGTGATGCTGGATCAAGTAAATGCAATAACAGGTACACACGCACACACCACATCACGTTGTTACGCAACACAGATATCTAGTGTGCCGCAAATCCACGGGAATGATATAAAGTAACGGACAACTAGGATACACATAATAATAATATGGCGTGTGCCATAAAATTCATACGATACTTTATGCTTTTCAAGTTTATTTTTCAGCGCTCTTCCTCTCTCACACTATTCTGACACATGAAAATCGGAGAGGTTACAAACCACCATGCGATTGGTGTGTTGTTGCCGGGCAACTCCGGATCAGCCCCTTCACGTTGCTTATATTAACGTCTCGTAATATTTTTTCTTGCCGATCCTTGTTTTCCTTTACTCTTTTTTCTATTTCTTGATGGCAGCAGTTGCTTCTTCCTCCACAGCAAAGTTTCCACGTTCAACATCATCATGGCAACGCAGTGACAAGATTCTTGACGTATTGTTACCACGCTACTACGAATACGATCTTGGCGAGTTTTATGACAAGCCTGCAGACCGAAAAAGCACATGTTTTCGAGATGACCCTGAATTATCCATGGGTGATGATGGCGATAGCATGTATGCAGAAACCTTACTGAATTCTGATTTTATGGCATGGCTCAACAATGAGGATGATGACAAGAATCGATCTTCATCCTCCTCGTCATCTTCCTCCCATTCATGGTCTGCCCTTGAACGTTTACGCATGCTAGTTGCTCATACCGCTACCCCGTCATTCATGCTACCACCCCCGCCTGAGATTTCACAAGTACCCACGCCATCTTTCCGCTCTTCCTCATCAGTATCCTCTTCCTCCACAACCACAACCACCATTCACCCGCAAAAACAACAGCAGTACCATTCCACCGTATATCCCAATCCTACCACAAACGCTGATGTCAAGGGCAAAGGCAAAGCTACAAAGTAGTAAAATCCTATACACGCACGCCTAAGTTCCCGTCCCGCCAGCAACACCAGCTACCTTGTATACAATTCCCGAATCATTTTGCTTTTAATTATTGTTTGTTTTTCATGTATAAATCTATATAACATTCATCGCACTCACGAAGAAGAGGATAGCAACGGTCGCCATGGCAATGGATGATGTGTATGCATTGTGGACAATGAACGATCCAGCTGAATTGGATGATGAGGATGAGGATAGTGATGATGAAGATGATGGATTTGCTTTGCCATATTGTGGATCTCTGAAAGAGGAAGGAATGGCATTATCGTCATCGCTGGATGGAAATTGGGCAGTTTGAGTGAGTGGATTCTTGGTTGCGCTGCTCGTGTTGGATGCTTGTTGTGCAAGATAATCGGCAATTCCTGTATGGCACTGTGAATAGACGCGCATGATTACCATAGAAACACGCTCACACATACCATTTACACTACAAGCTTTTTGTGTCTTTTGACATGATGCTGGTACCACGGTGTTGAAACCATTTGCAGGATCGACTTGGCTATGGTTGAAGAAGGCTGTGATGTTCATTATCTCCATACGAGCTGTTTCCTTGGGAGGACCCATGCTAAAGTTTGGATTGCCATCAGACCAGTGGTTGAACATGAAGCGACTTGGTAGTTTAGGAATGTTGGTCGTCAATCGCTGTGCTTCGACACCGTCAATGTAGAAAATGGCAAGATTGGGTAGCCAATCGAAACGGTACTCGTGGAATTCCTATACGTTGGACACATGTTGAGTATTCTAGTCAAATAAAGAGAGGATCTTATATTACCGCAGTTGGATCATATCCAAGGTGATGGTTGTCATGAGTCAAGTGAGAAGCATGGCCATCCTCCAATAAGCCGGGATGAATAGCGAAATAAGATTGTGGGGGAGCAACCGAGCTGAGAATTTCAATGTCAATTTCCTCTTGTGGGTTGTACAAATACATGGCTGATACTGTGCCATTGACAGGCGTCGTCTTGATATAGGCTCGGAATGACCCATATAAGAAGTCATTTCGCTGCGTACCGAATCCACCACAATGCATCTTGTCTCCATTGATACTGACAGCCACCACTAATCCACCTTGTTCCGATGGGTTCATGTACACATTATCTTTGGTGAATGTCCGATCATGCGTTCCTTCATATTTAGCTTCAATGTTGTACGTCGCCACAAATATGTCATTCATCTTTTCCGTCGCTTGACCATGGGCAAAATCCATATGCCACATATCGGTCCATACACGTGATGCATCTTGCAACTTGCTATTCGCTACCGGTTCATCCACGTATCCACAATCGCATTGACCCGAAAGACTGGATGGCTGCTGTGCTTTGGTTGACGAAGAAGCTGCTGATGCCCGCTGAAGTATTATCACTTGCAGTAAGAGTACTGCCTTTACCACTTTATCCAATGTTCTCATATCTAAGTTGGAAAGGAAAAGATGGAAATTACCCGAATCCATGTCCCTCGTGTCATTTTTTACTCGAGTAACTCACCATTTTTGTTTGCTACTAAAACCGTGTATCATCGCTTAGTATATTCGAAACCGTGGTGATGGGAACACCATTTCTTTGCGGCATACTATCATCATCGTGTTCATCAAACGAATATTCTTCTGATAAAGTTACGCATTCTCAATTGTGTACGTAGCTTCTTGTTCAAATAAACGAGATGCCATCTAGTTTACATCATACATTCCCCAATCAATCAGCGCTCCATTTTATTTCCAAACAACAAACAATAGCCACCTGGAGATCTGTTTCGTAGTAAGGGGAATTTAATCCAATCCTGCAACCCATGCATATTACTACCAAGTGCCACCTAATCAAACATCCAGCTCATCGGGTGACGAGGGCATACAGAGCTCAGACACACATCATTATCACCGACAAGTGGAGGGTTAAGGCAACTTTACTTCTATGTCAACGTCGTCAATAAAAGAGACAGCCAATCAATCATGTGTAATACAAGTATTCAGGTGCATTCAATGCATGAGCCTTGTGTGGGTGTGCCGTAAATTCAATTCAGTCCGACTTTTCTCTCTTTTACATAGAGACGCGTTCTCTCTCCCTCCTCCATTCTTTCACCATTGCTTCATGGATCTCGGTAGCCTTCTCAATCAGGGCTCACAGGGCCTTGACCTTGAAGAGCTACAAAGCATTCTCTCTCAATCAGAAAGCAGCACTAAACTCGATCGCATCACCAATCCGACATTTTCTTTCCCTGCCAGCATCGACAACACATATGAGTTCTTTGACGTATTCGTTCGTATTTTATTATCAATCGAGTATACAGACGAAGCTTTTGGATCCCAATACACTATGACGATCGTGGTGGAAGCGTTGCGTGCATGCATAAACGGGTTGCTTCAACGGCATGGATTTGGATGGCTCATTCAGCTACCTCGACGACTTTCAGATATGACATGGCGTATGCTGCAACAAAAGGAGGATCCTGCCATTCTGATCTACTTGTATGGATTGGTGCTGACCATTGCCACGCAAAGGGATACATTGACATTGGAGGATTGGGGAATATCACTGGTGGAATTCATCAAGGCCAAGCATAGCACTATCATGTGTCACATCTGGTTGTATCTGTGGTCAGTCGACGATACACAGCAAAAAAACACCAAGTCATTCTTTTTTCAGTCATTAAATGGCATCCTTGACAACAAAGACGACAATGATGATGGATGGAACAAGTGTATCCGATCGATGGTGACCATTCTCAAGGAACAGCAAATGTCCTTGTTATATCAAATCGATGAAAAGTTGGGCAATGTCTTGTGGCGACCCTCGTTTACTACTGATGAATGCGTTATTGCTTATGCCACCCTTCGACTCATGTCCAACCGTGCTCGTTCTGAATATCCTACAAGCTGCCAAGCCTTGAAAACAATACTTGATACGGAAAAAGCTTCAAGTAAGTTAATTGATTTATACGAATGACAGGGTAGTTGCCTAATATATATATTGTAGTACAACAAGACAATCCATTATTGAATCCAATTGTGGAGGAATCGCTTCCAGGAGACGCCGTTGCCAAGATGAAGCTGCTACAAAGGGCTATATTGATATGGATGAATGAATACAAAAAGCTGGGCGAGACACAATTCAACATGTATTTGCAGACGCTCCTCAAATCACAGTATCCTACCGACAACAAAAGAGTACTTGATGCGCTTGTGGCCTATTGGACAACCCGTGATCCTTTTGGAAACCAGCAGGATATCATTCTTGACACTTTTATGGAGATTTTGGGAAAGATCAAATACCACCAACGTGCATCACCCTATTACGCCTTCATTGAGTATTTCAAAGGATGGAGTGGACGCGCTGACGAAATGAGCGACACCAATGGATACAACATCACAGCTGGCGCCGAGATCAATGTGTCACGCTATGTTGGATATGGCAACCCAGCACTTTTACGTGGATGTTGTGGAATGCTAGAGCAGTTATCGAGCAGCAAGGCAGCGCATGGTTGGATCGTTTCGTGCATTGAAAACGTACATCCGGATATTGCAGTATGGTATGTTGGTTGGCTTGTTGAGCAGTGCAATCGTATCAAGCCTCAGACCTCTCCCTATGGCAGACTCATGGAATGGGTGCTCGGAAGTGCACGGATGGTGGACTTGGCTATGGACGTTGTACCTGTCATTTTGAAAACGATCATTGACGAGCGGTGGCCATGGTTCCTTCAGCAATCCAAATGCAGCAAAGTCATCATCAAATACTTTCAAGGATATCCACAGCTATCGACACAGCTTTTGATCACCCATTTATTGGAAACCAGGTCCAAACACTTTATCGACAATCTCCTCAGAAAGCTCCAAAAAGTGATGCCGAGTACAGAGCTCAACAGCACAGATTCTCGGGCCTGGTTTGCCAATCATTTTATGGGCCCTGTTGTAACCATGGTGAGCGAATCAAAAGATAACTCGGTGGCATTGCAGTTGTTCCATCGTATGCTAAGCGATGCTGATTCATATGAATTTTTCCTCGGCACATCACTGAATGGCAGTGACATCATTCCTCCCTCAGCTTTTGATATTTTGCACGTGACAACTCAGCACAATGTATTTTCGGTTCAACATCTCGGGATGGTGTCTTTATTACATGAGATGGTACAACTGCGCGACAAGGTCAAAACACAAAGGCTGGTGACTGAATGGGAACGTCAGTGGCTCAAGGACAATGGCACCCTGTTTTCGGTTTCCAAAAAGTGGGTATTCCAGCTCATTGGCTTGTACGACAAAGCTCCTGCCCAGATCAAGCAAATGATTGAACAATTCATCAACATTGGAATCCAACATGACCAGCAAACGTCAACGAATCAACATGAATTTTCAAAAAGGATGATGGAATTGATGATGATTGGAGATGTACCTGAAATCGAGACACTGTTTGACTTATTTTCGCGATCACATGAACAATACAGCAAACTTGACGACGATCGAGACGATGAGATTGTGTTTATTATGATCAGCATTCTACTTTCAATCGGTGAAGAATTACAATTTGCGCACAGCCATCCAGATTACTACCCAAAGACAACAACAACAACGACAACAGTGCTTGAACAGGAATCGGATCCAGGGAATGTGCAAAAATTGGGAAACAAGAAACGTAAAGTGACGACAACGAGGAAACAGCAAGCTTCCAAATGGCAATCAAAGATGAAAGGACGTAAGCAACAACAACAACAGCAGCAGCAGCGGCGGCAGCAACAGCAAACACAGTATTCGGCACGACATTTGCTAACATTGCTGAGCCAACGAGCGATATCATTCCTTGAAACAGTGATGGAAGACGAACCCGGAGAGAGTCATTTGAAAGAAATATGGCGAACCAAATTGACAACACAACCGCTCTTTTACGAATCACTACGATCCCTAAGCCAAGCAGTGGAGAGCGGAGGTGACCTTCGTGGTGATCTGCAGGCACTGGTTGATCGATGTCTGGGACGCCTTTCCGAGGAAAAAGTGAAACAAGCCCGAGCTATTTTGGATTTCAATAGTTAAGAATCATAGCACCTGTTTATATATAAATGTGTTTTTTATACCCCATGGAAATAATTGTCACATATGAGAGTGGTTACTAGTCATTCGCTACTATGTTCTCTATGATCAACCCACTCATTACATATTGTATCAGCAAAAGCATATATACACAAATTGACCACTGATAGCTACTTTCTCCCGCTAGAGACCGTTCCCCCCCCCCAATTCACTGCTCGCATATGATGTTCCTGCTCCTGATAGATATTCCTATGATTCAATTGTCTTGATCCGAGATGATTTGACTGAGCTATGCTCAAACAAAGAGTAAGTCAGCCTGCATACAGCATGAACTGCCCATCTCAACTAATGTACCCGTTGCTTGACCGTATCTCAGTCAAATCATCCCGGATCAAGAAACCTGAGTGATAGAAATGCTCAGCTGAAGCAGAAGCATCGACCATATACCATAGAATGGGAAACAGTGTCAACTAGGAGGAAGTAGCTATCAGATGCCAATTGATGACCTGTTCTGAGATGACTTAAAAGTACCATTCATCCACCCCTCAACTCTTGCCTTTCGGTTTATCACTCAATGAAGCCCCTCTGCATATTCGGCTCTATTGAGGTTCACCTACTTGACAATGAACAAAGGTCACCTTTCATATAGCATCATGGTTACAGCCCGCATATGTAAAAACATAAAGGTGCCTGTATCTCTAAACTTCACAATGAAACGTGGGCTCTTTAATAGAACAAAGTTGCTCAGCTGGGTGAAGCGCACCTTGGGTGCAAGTTTCACGATCTAGCTCGCCAATCCTAGATTTCGCAATGTCACCACCAGCCAAACTAGATTGGTGGTCGACCTTTTGGATTTTTTTTTTTCGACGGGGCTGGTGGTGGCATTGCGAAATCTAGGATTGACGAGCTAGATCGTGAAACTTGCACCCAAGGTGCGCTTCACCCAGCCGAGCAACTTTGTTCTATTGAAGATCCCACGTTTCATTGTAGAATGTTCAGTTATGGGCATCTTTATGTTTTATATATGCTGTAACCATAATGCTATATGACAAGTGGTCTTTGTTCATTGTCAAGTAGGTAGACCCCGATAGAGCCGAAGATGCAGACGGACTTCTTTGTGCAACACAGCTCATTTGCATGATACTTCCCAATGAACAAACACCAATCTCCATATAGCATCATGGTTACAGCCCGCATATGTAAAAACATAAAGGTGCCTGTATATCTAAACTTTACAATGAAACGTGGGCTCTCTAATAGAACAATATTGCTCGTCGGGGTGTAGCGCACCTTGTGTGCAAGTTTCACGATCAAGCTCGCCAATCCCAAAATCCGCGATGTCACCACCAGCCAAAATATTTTTGGTCGACCCACGATCTACTTTGGCTGACGGTGACATTGGGTGGATCTGAGATTGGCCACCACGATTGTGAAACTTCTACACAAGGTGCGCTTGACCCCGCCGCGCAACTTTGTTCGATTGAAGACCCCACGTTTCATTGTAAAGTTTGGAGATACAGGTACCTTTATGTTTTGCGTATGCTGTAAACGTGAAGCTATATGGCAAGTGCTCTTTGTTCATCGTCAAGTAGGCAGACACCAATAGAGCCGAAGATGCGCAGGGGTGTGCTTGTGTAACACAGCTCATTTGCATGATACTTGACAATGAACAAACACCACCCTTCATATAGCATCACGCTTACAGCATATGTAAAACATAAAGTTACCTGTATCTCTAAACTTTACAACTAGCCCCCCCCCCACCCGCTCGCTTCGCTCCACCTCACCACCACCACTCACCACTCACCACATCACCCACACTACCCACTCACCCAACTCACCCACATCACCCACATCACCCACATCACCCAACTCACCCACATCACCCAACTCACCCACATCACCCAACTCACCCACATCACCCAACTCACCCACATCACCCAACTCACCCACATCACCCAAC